>PVHP010036584.1:0-17790 GCA_004024765.1 Zapus hudsonius | reverse complement strand
GGATCGATCTATCAGAACACATTCATTTGTTTGTGGGGGACACCTGGATCAAACCATGACATTTGGCTTATGGACTCGAGGGGGGACTCCATCCTGGCAGGGAAAACGATGGCATGAGCAGAGGGCTGGACATCACCTCTGCCACAGCACTGCAAACAGCAGCAGGAAGGTGTGCCAAATTCTGGCAAGGGGAAGCTGGCTTATAACCCCATAAACCTGCCCCTGACAACACAGCTTCATCAAGGTTGTAAAACCCAAACTGCCATCAGCTGAGGATCGATCTATCGGAACACATTCATTTGTTTGTGGGGGACACCTGGATCAAACCATGACAGCCTTGAACCAGACTTTTTGGTTTCATGCTTGATACTTTCATGAATCCCCTCAAAATGGTGCTTGACAGATTTTTGGAAAGGCTGAGGAGATGGCTCAGTGGTGCAAAGTGCTTGTTTGCAAAGTCTGCCAGCCTGAGTTCATTTCCACAGTATCCATGTAAAGCCAGATGCACAAAATGTCACACAGGTCTGAAGATTGTTTGCAGCTACAAGAGGCCCTGGTGTGCTCGTGCACGCGCGCGCGCGCGCACACACACACACACACACACACACATTCTCTCTCTCTCTCTCACACACACACATATATATAAATTAAAATAAATTGGCATGTCTATGCATGTGGGCACATGTGTGGGCATGGGTACACATGCATTTGTGTGAGTGTGAACTAGGCTAGAGGTCAGTGTCAAGTGTCTTGCTCAATTGCTCAATTGCTTTCTACCTTGTTTTTAGAGACAGTCTCTAGCTGAACCTAGAGCTCACTGATTTGAGTAGACTAGCCAGTGAGTCCCAGAGATTCCTCGATGGGGATTAGAGGAGGACACCTCCATGTCTATCATTTCATATGGTTACTAAAGATCCCCTGCTCATTCAGCAAGCTCACTATTCACTAAGCCATTTCCCCAGTGCCCACGATGATGCTTTGCTCCTCACACCATAGCAGTCATGGTTCTGGTCCTTACAATGTGCTAATATGAGTGATGGCTTTTGTTTGGTTGTGATGATTTTTAACATCTTCTACTCATTAAAAACATCTAATGCTTAAGGGCAAGTAGGTATAAATAGCCTATGAATCACATAATATATTTTAATTAGCTGATATAAATATACATGAGTGACACACTATAACTTAATTTGTCTTAATTTAGACCATCATTCTTGCCATATATTTATGACTTGTTCACCACTCAGAATTTTTGGCTTCTTCCCTCCTTTAATTTTTCAGGAGCTTTAATTTTAGAATAATGGTCTAATTTTCTCCAGATTTTTGGATGGTCTCCTGGACCCAGAAAGCCTTTGCCTATATAGCAAAAACATCTGGATCAAAACAAAACATGATTGTTGGGCTCAACCAGTGTTCTGCTTCATGATCTTTGACATTTGGGCAGGGAGAGGCATGGGGAAAAACTGTGTGTTCTACATAACAATGGGTCAGGTGCTGGAGTCCTCAATTTTGATCCCAGTTCTGCTAAACTTGGTGTGGCTGACACTCACATGACAGGTTTGTTCTAATTCACTGGTGGGGAATGGAAAATTTGTCCTGATTATCAGCTTTGCAACCCATCTGCTTTTGGTCAGGTGTTGTTGCAGTTAGTTTCATGTAGGAGAAAAGGGTTTATTCTTGGCTTACAGACTCAAGGGGACACTCCATGATGGCAAGCAAAAGATGCTATGAGAAGAGCCTGAACATCACCTCTACCAGAGTAGGTGGAACACCAGAGCATGAGAGTGAGCCAAACACTGGCAAGGGGAGCTGGCTATAACACCCATAAGCACGCTCCTAACAGCACACCTTCTCCAGCAAGGCTTTACCTTGCAAACTGTCATCATCTGGGCATCAAGCATTCAGAACACATGAGTTTATGAGGTTCACCTAATTCAAGCCACCACAGATGCTTTGTCCCAGCAACAAGAAGTCAACTGCAACAGAAAATTGGTACCAAAAGAGTGGGGCCATTGTTAGTTGAAACTGGCGCTGTGGCTTTAGTCACTTGGAACTGATTTGTGGGAGGAATGTGGAGAGATTTTGAAACTTTAAACTAAGAGATGCCTTGCAGTGCTGTAAGCAGAGTCTGATGGACCATTATGGTTAAAGTTGAGAGACCCAAATGCAGTAAGAACAGTGGACTATGAGGTTTGAGGAAGAAAGAACTTTGGCCTTGGCTAGAGGCAGTTTGTTTGAGAGGCTAAATGTGTTCTTCCTGTGTCCTGAGAACTTGAACAGGGTTGAAGTTAGAAGACGTGGACTAGCATGAACAGAAGAATATAGCACAGAAAGAAATGAAATTTTCAGGCTGGAGGCTACGTCCTTTTTCATCAGCAATTGTTTGAGTGATGATTACCATTAAGATTGGGCCATGTGTTCTGCATTGAGGCAGCAGAAAGAATGCTGACTGCTTTGAAAGAAGGAGACCTGAATGCCAAAGCATCTTGTTCTTCAAAATTGGTTTTATCCCCCCTGCCCTGGATTAACAAATTTGGTAGTCCGTTTGGTAATAAGGGGGCATAATATATTCAGGAAAGAAAGGGTCATTGGATTTGTAATGCCGTTTGTTTTTTGAAAATGGTCACTGGGAAATGTGAGGCAGGCTTGTTAGAATCCCTGTGTGGAGGCCAAATGGAGTCAAGAAGATGAACTGTGGGTTGCATTGGAGACCCCAGAACTTTTTGAGATGTCAGGAATGTGGGACATCTGCCAAGGAGAGCTGCCAGCCCAGGAATAAGTTTCCCCAGGCTGTGAGCAGTCCAGCTTGAGAGTTAGAATTAGAAACCCATTGCCTTTGTTGTGGGTCACAGATGGACACCAACCTGCAGGAGGATTTGATATTTGCCATGCTTGTATTAGGTCTTGTATTGGTTCATTTTTTCCTTACTGTGTTCAGTGCCATCTCTTGCAATGTGAATGTTTTCTCTGTGCCATTTTGTGTTTTTGGTTTTATAGGCTCACAGTTAAGAGACTTTGGACTATGGGGGTACTTGAACAGTATTGGGATTGTTAAAATAATAGGGACTTAAATTTGGACTGAATACATTTTATTTTACATAATGGATGATCATAAGTTTATGAAGTTCAGGGTCAGAATGTGGTGGTTTGAATAAGATGCCCTCCATAAACTCATGTGTTCTGAATGCTTGGTCCCCAGCTGGTGGAAATTTGAAAGGTGGTGCCTTGCTGGGGAGGTGTGCTGCTGTGACGGGCCGGGGGTTGTTGGCTCCAGTTTTCAGCGCTAGCTGCCTCACTCCTCTGCTCCTCTTGTCCACCTGAGGTTGCAAAGAGGTGATATCCAGCCTCTGCTCAACCATCTTTTCCCTGCCATCATGAAGCTTCACCTTGAGACTATATGTCAAAATGAATAAAGTTTCTCCCATGAACTGCTTTTGGTACTTTGTCCCAGCAACAGGAAAGCACGTGGAGAGGAAGGCGTATAGGCTGGGCAGCTGCATCCATCCAGTAGGAGAATCAACACACATATCCATACAGCATACACACAAAGAATGCACTCATCATGTTTTAGGTGGTCCACTGGGTAAAGAGATTGTTCTGTGCTATTATTATTATTATTATTGTTTTGGTATTATGGCTCAGTTGAAAGACTTTGGATTATAGGGATATTTAAATATCAATGGGATGGATACAAAAACTGTGGGGATTTGATCTGAATGCATGGTATTTTATAACATGTATGATTATTAATTTGTGGGGGCCAGGGGTGGACTGTGATGGTTTGATCCAAGTGTCCCTAACAAACAACTATGTTCTGAATGCTCCATCCCCAGCTGATGGAAGTTTGGATATTAGAATCTTGTTGGAGCTGTGTTGCTGGGGGTGGGCTTATGGGGGTTCTAGCCCGCTTCCCCTTGCCAGTGCTTGGCACACTCTTCTGTTGCTGTTGTCCACCTGATGATGGCCAGGAGGTGATGCCCACCCTTCTGTTAATGTCATCATTTCCCCTGCCGTCATGGAGCTTTCCCCTGGAGCCCATAAGCCAAAATAAACCCATTCCTCCCCAAGCAGTTTTTGGTTGGGTTCTTTCTGTGCAGCAATGAGAAAGCTGATTACAACAGAGATGTTGCTGTGGCTCACTTGCTGAGGAAGAAGGACATCAAGCAGGATTAAAAGGCAAGAGTCCAGCCCCAAATTCCTACTTTAACCATCATCATGGCCCTTGCAGGAGCCAGGGATGTTAGTGGTCATGGACCAGCTTGGAAGAGTCTCCTCATAGGTTTGTAGTGACCGGTTAAAGAGACCACCCAGCTTCAAATGACTCAGGGCACTAGGTACCATGGGCCCTTCCTGAGCTACCACTGACATGACTTCTCCAGGCTGTGTCTGAGAAAGTAAAGTCTCACTTCATCCTCTCAACACCTTCTGGCACCCAGGACACAGAGGAGGCAGTAGAGACAGTCATCTTGCCAGTGTGGCTCTGATGACAGAAAGGGATGAGCAAGGTTGCAGCATGAGCTGAGTCACAAAGGACTAGGTCAGCTTGGGGTGCTCAGGAAGGGAACTTAATCCTTAAGCAAAGGCAAGAGAAACAGGAAATGACTGCATGAGTTTCTTGTCTCATCACCATGACAAAAACCTGGCAGAAACTAACAAAGGGAAGAGAAGTTGACTTTAACTCATGCGTTTAGAGGGGACAGGCCATCATGCTGGCTGAGGCAGATCCCCCCTCGGCAGGAGAGTATGGAGGTCTTGGTGAATCAGGAAACAGAGGAACCAGGCTGGAAGCAGGGCTGGACCCCCAAAAGCCAAGGCGATTAACCTCCACCAGTCAAGCGGGGACCAGGTAGGTATTCAATGAGACTGAGAGGGACATTGGAGAGTTAAGTCTTAACATGGATCCATCCAAGCATTGCCTCATTCACAAGAGTCTAATTTTGACCTCAACCAAGCTACAGAAATTGATTCACATCACAAATGATGCCAGTTCCTAGATGAGACTTGATGGGACCTCACCCATTTTGATCTGCACAAAGTCCAAAGAGGGAACATGCACAGACATCTTCCCCAGGCTTTTATTTTTTCTTTTCTTTACAGTGAACAGAATGAATTCAATATCCCACAGGATGATGTTGACGCTTCAGCAAGTCTTGGAAAATTAAAATGCCAACATGGTAGGCAGGATGGAAAATGTGAAAATGGAGAAAGATGCCAATGCAGGTGTTAATATGCTGATGTTTATCTCCTCTGTCTCTTCAGTTCAGGAGCACTACAGTACTTCCCTCTGCCCCTCACTAATGAGAGACCTCCTCAGGAGTTAACAGACTTCCTTCCCCCATTCTCTGTTGTGCAAAAGATTATTCTGAAATGGAATGTTATTCCAAAGCCCTCATAATTAAGTTGTGAAGGGTCATAAAATTAGCTAGCAGGTGCCAAGTAGTCAGGCAGAGAGAGAGAGAGAGAGAGACGAAGCCAGTTTTATTTCTAAACCCTTGTAACACAGGGTTGCTTGGCACATGGACAACACCCAGGCAATGGCTACTGGTGTTTTAGTTGAGGTTTTGCGGGGTTTAAAAAATATTTTTATTTACTTATTTGCAAGTTGAGAGAGATAGAAGAAAGACGGACAGAGAGAATGGGTGTTCCAGGGCCTTCTGCTGCTGCAAACAGATTCAAGATGTATGTACCATTTTGTGCATCTGGCTTTATGTGGGCACTGGGGAATTGAACTCAGGTTGTTAGGCTTTGCAGGCAGACACCTTAACCACTGAGCCAGCCCAAAGGTTTTGTAGTTTTAATTGGCATTAACTTTGGAGTTTGGGTTCAAGTCCAGACTTTGCTGTGTGATTTTGGGAAAATTACTTCATCTCTCCAGGGCTCAATAAAATGGGGACAAGATCACCTGCCTCACCTGTTGTGAATGAGGTGATGTCTGGATTGATCCATGTTAAGACTTAACACTGAAATGTCCCTCTCAGTTTCACTGAATGCCTTGAAACGGGGTGAGCTGGGAGTTAGAATTTAGATAATGCCCAGTAAAATTCTAATGCACCCCAAAATTTGAGGAGTACCTGTATTCTTGTCTACAAAGTTAAAGAATTAAAATCATAGACAACAAGATAATAAGGTATAGTGGAAGGCTTTAATATTTAAGGGAACATGGGGAGTTATAGAGTTCTCTAGCCATAAGTATGCAGAAAACACGTGTCAGAGAGTTTAGCAGAACTTATACTATACAGCTAAACAAGCAGAAGAAGAAAAGATGACTCCCATCATGAGAGGGCTCCCATCATGAGAAGGAGAGGTTCATGAGGGAAAAAATCTGGAGCCTTCCCCAACCCCAGCCATTAGCTGGGGTGGGGTAGGCCTTACCTTCCGAAGGCCAGGAGATTCAGAGGTCCTTCTGCTAGCTTGGCCTGTGGGGGAGAGCTTGCTTTTTTCTAGGAAAGTTAATTTAAGTTTTCCCTAGGTGAGTCAGAGAGACAGCTGATTGGTTCATATCTGACCGATCAGCTTTAGCCCCTAGGTTGTAGCTCTAGCTAGACACCTCCCACTCAAGGGGAGGGGTGTCTCTGGAGCTGCCTGACGGTCACTACCTGGTTCCCAGCTGGTGGCATTGTGGGGCCTGGCTGGTAGAGGTTGATCATTGGGGTGGACTTTGGGGCTTTAGGGGTCCAGCCCTTCTTCCAGCCTGGGCTATCTGTTTCCTGATTTACGGAGACCTGAAGAGTCATCACCTCCATGCTCCCACTGCTACGGGTGGATCTGTCCCAACCAGCCTGCCTTCTCCACCAAGATGGATTGTCTGTCTCCAGTGTCTCTTGCCTTTCCTCAAGCATTAAGCTCCCTTCCTGAGGACGCCAAGCTGACCCCTTTGTGATTCAGCCCATGCTGCAGCCTTGCTCATCCCTTTCTGTCATCAGAGTTGAACTGTCCTGACTGTCTCTTCTATCTTTACTGTGTCCTTTCCAGCCATTCCCTCACTGGGTTTGACCACGTGCTATTAAAGAAAGGATGGGTGTTTTTGGGTCAGGCATCCTGAGTCTGAATTCTGCTTCTATTGCTTTTCAGTTCTATGGCTGTGGGCACACTAACTTCTCCCAGGCTGTTTGGGCTATAAAATGGGAAGGATGAGCTGCTCAGTCTTGAGGGGTGGTACCCTGGTGAGAAGAGGGAAGGTGTGTAAAACTCCCCACCATTGCTGGGTACACAGTGACACCATAGTGTCTTTCCTTTCCCAATTTCCCCTCCCTTGGAAAGTCTACCCCATTCTTCCTTGACCATGAATTGGTTCTAACTAACATTTCTCATGTTTCCTCTCTCCCAGGGAAATAACTCTGTCACCTTGGACTGATTCTGAAAAACGTTCCTGCATTTGTGTGTTTTGGCTAACATGGACTGCAGACAATAGTGGCTGTGTGTATACCAAGGAAAACTTCTTTAATGGTGTACAATTACCCCCATAGGATCACGCGTTGGAGTACTTAATTCCCAGTTGGTGGTGCTATTCTGGAAGGTTGTGGAACCTTTAGAAGGTGGAGCCCTGCTGGGGGGAGTGGGCCACTGGGGACAGGCTTCTTTGTGGCTGTTTTTAAACCTGGCCTACTTGCTCTTCTGTCCTTCTACCTCCTTTCTTCTGATGTGAGGATGTGAGGCCCGCTTCCTGCTTGTGCCATGTTTTCCCTGCCATTTATGGACTCCGCTGTCTGGAACTGTAAGCCCAAGTCACCTGTTTCCTTTCTGAAATTGCTTCTTGTTAGGTATCTGTTCACAGCAATGAGGAAATAATGGATACAGATAGATACAGACAAACTAGTTAAAGCAAACAGAGGGGTTGGAGTTGAACATAACCTTAAAGGAAATGTGATCTCCTAACTCTGTGGCCTTCGGATGGTATATGCTAACCTTCTGCTTGAAGTCTTCTGTCACAGAGCTCATAGTCTCTCCAGACATTTCTAGTATATCTGGGCTCTCACTGTTAGCTTGGGGTGACATCTACCTTTCTTGGAGCTATAACTTCTTAAGCCTCTGGAATTTGTTTGACAGGCTCTCTCTTACATCATAACACTGAATCTTAAACAACTATGCTTGTATCCCAGCTTTTAATCCCACCACTCGGGAGGCAGTGGGAGGAGATCGCCATGAGTTTGAGGCCAGCCTGAGACGATATAGTGAATTCCCAGTCAGCCTGGGTTAGAGCAAGACCCTACCTTAAAACAAGCAAAAAGACAAACAAACAAAAACCAAGAAAACTCTGTTGCATTTTCACAAGGACTCCTCCCCTTGTTCCATCTAGTATTAGGCATGTCTTCTCCCTTCCCACCTACCTTATGCTCTGCAGTATATCCCACTTGTGTGTGGGGGGGGAATGCTTGCCCATGTGCTTGTGGCCAGAGGTTGGTATCAGGTCTCTTTCTCAATTACCCCCAACCTTATTTTTTAAGACAGGGTCATACTTGAACGCAGAATTTGCCTGCTATTCTAGGTAACCAGCTGGCCTCAGGGCCACTGTGATTACCGAGGGGTACCACACCCATCATTTACATAACATGATGTCATTGAGCTATCTCCCCATGCCTATAGGTGGTTCTTAGGTCCTAACTTGGTGGGCTGTTCTACAACCTGTAGAGGCATAGATGCAGCTTCTTTGCAGCCAGACAAATCTGGTTCAAGTTCTGGTTTGCCTCTTACTCAGTTTGCCTGTCTGTAAAACAGGGATGATGTTACCAACCTTTGCCACTGGCATGCAGGTCACATGTGTGGATGTCTGTACAGTGTGCACTCTAGTGCCTGGCCCAGGGAAGGCATGTGATTCCAGGTAGCGTGTCATTGATGTTTGCTACTTGCAGGTTTCATCTTAGAAAACCTTTTTTGGGAACTTTTAAGGTGGCTTTTGGAGTCCTCTCCTCTGCCACAATAGGAGTGTTCTGTGTATTTCATCTCGGTTATTCATGCTTGGAGTGGATTTGGATAGTCATTATGTTGTTCAATGATATTTCTGAGCATGTCGGTTCAAGGTCAGTTGTCATTGACAAATCTAATTCAGCTCTCCTTCAGCTAACCCCAAACAGCGTCAGGCTTCAGCAGGGCAGGGCTGAGGCAGGGGAGGTGGGGCTGCCCATTCAGCTGTAGGCAGGGCTCCAGAGCCGCTGAAAGACGAGGGTGTCAGTGACTGGTGCACAAGTCCCCCTGATGAAGAAGTCCAGCAATGCTTTGCCGATGATCAGCCTTTCTGGAAAGCCTGGATGAGCTCACCCCCAAGAAAGGGTTTGATGGGAGATTTCGGGAAGGATTCTTAGTTATCAGAAACTAGGTAGTAAAAGCTTGGGGCCTTCCTGTTGATGGCCCCAGTTGTCACAGCCCAAGACACACACAGTGATGTCACCTGACATGAATAGACACACTGAGGCCAGCAGCTGCCAGAGGTGGGAGGGATGTGAGGGTGGAGTGAGCAATGCTTTCCAGTAGGGTGCTATCACAATGAGAAAAGAAGACAGTGCTTCAAGACATTTAAAAATAGCATCCTTCTATTCCCAGCCCAGCTCACTCTTTCCAGGCTACCACCTAGCATGGGGTTAGTCCCACCTTGTGTCATAAATGGAAAGTCTTCATATAGCCTAGTTGACATAGATGGCCAATTTCAACCACTCAGTTTTCTCGCTTCATTCATTGACACTGCCTGTCATTCTGTTGTTCTGTGTGTGTTTCTGTCATTCAGTCTGCCATTCTGTTGGTCCATTGGTTGTTCAGTCACTGGACAAATGTTGTATTTTATTTCTATACACCTTGCTCAGCTAGCTGTGTGGCAAGCAGCAGTAAACTAAGACATGCACACGGGACCTACTGTCCTGAGGAGACAGACCTTCAACAAGGAATTACAGCGAATGGTGATGAATGGGTGCATTGTGAAAATGTGCAAAGGAAAAGGATGGGCCTTGTGGCCAAAAATGTTTTTGAAATAAAAAAAGTTCAGTTTGGCTGGAGCTTAAAGTTTTCTATTACCAAAAAGTTCAGATTCCAGTGGCTTAACTTCTAGAGTGTCGACATAAATAACTCCGAACACTCCTCCGTTAGAAAGAAGGAGAGAACATTTGTGGAGCTCTTGCCATGTGGCCAGGCACAGAGCCAAGCCCTTTACAAAGATAGTCACACTTAATCCTCCCCATAATCCTCCAAGCAAGGGCCTCTGCCTGCGTCTCCCCATTTCACAGAGAGGGAGACTGAAGCTCAAAGAGACCGAGCAGCTTGTCCGCAGTCAGGCGCAGCAGAGCCAGTCGGCCTGACTCCACAGCACATAGAGGGGGCCATGAGTGTCTTTCCAGCCCATTGCCTGGAACTGGAAAACCTTGACAAAAGACACTAGAAGCTTGGGACAGGAAGGGTCTTTGGGGCCAGAGAGAAGGCTCGCTGGGTAAAGTGCTTCCCACACAAGCATGACGACCAGAACCCATGTGAACCGCTTGGCATGGTGGTGCATGTCTGTAATCCCAGCTCTGGGGAGTTTGAGTCAGGGAATCCCTGGGACTTACTATAGGAATTCTGGCAGAATCAGAGAGCTCTAAGTTCTTGAGACCCATCTCAAAGAATAAGGTGGAGAGCTATCAAGGACAATGCCTGATGTTGATCTTGGCCTCAACATGCTGTGACACATGCGCTCACACATATATGGACATGAATATGTGCACCACCTGTATATACACACACACACACATACACACACACAGAGAGAGAAAGAGAGAGAGAGAGAGAGAGAGAGAGAGAGAGAGAGAGAGAGAGAGAGAGAGAGAGAGAGAGAGAGAGAATGAATGGTATTTGGACCTTCCTTGCTTACTTCTAAGAGTCCATGGTGCAGAACCTAGCCCATGAGAGCTAGAGTAAGACTTGAACTGACCAGACCAGACCAGAGAGTATTTTGGGGCAAGCTCTGTTCCTGCCTCCCAGAAAGCCCAAGAAAGCTTTCGGGAAATTACTTGTAACCATGGAAAGCCCTTAAGCAATCCGACCTAGAAACAAATCAATCATAGACTCACTTAGCATTTTGGATGGAGCTAGAATAATATAAACCGAATTAGAAAGCTGGATGTCCATGGCATCTTTATTTGGTTGTAAAGCAATTCATTACACTCATTCGCTTCCCTTTTCAATGATTAAAAAATAGTGAGTCAGTCACTTTTACAAAAATAGACCTGCATTTCAAAAGAAAATAAATTGTTTTCTCAAAGAATGTAGCCTTCTATTTTTTTCTCCTAGCTCCTTATGTCCCCTTCCTTCATCTTATGATATGTTTGATCATTTTGAGCTAATTTGGAGATACTCATGCTTACCTTAGAAGTGATTCACCCATGAATTGAGTAGTGCCTAAATTTGATGGGGACAGTCCACGAAGGGGATGGTGATTCAGACTTATCTAAGAGTGACCTGCCCTCTTCTTTTTGAGAAGTGGCTGAATGGCTGTGATGACTCAGGTGGAGGGTATGTCTATGAATGTCATGGTCATCTCCCTCAATAGCTGGTCTTGTGTTCCCCTTATGGCCCAGGGTGTGTCTGTGCTCCTGGCCACTACTGACATGGTGTCCCATACTCCAGGGAAGGCTGTGTCTCCCTGTGGATTCTGCTGGTCATTGTGCTGCGGATGCACCCATGATCAGCTCTGTCCCCCACGAGGTTGCTTTACCCAACATCGCAGTCATCACTGAAGTTGCATCTCCTTACCACTGAGCCTCGGAGTATGCCTGCCCCTCATCCTCCCTCCTCTTCATGAAAGTAGCTAGACTTGCTCACTAGTGGTGATCACCACCCCACCACCATGGCACTTACTGCAGCTTAAGGGGTATTTTTGAAACAATTATTATGTCACCGGTAGCCGCTGAATCCTCTCTGTCCATTTTCATACTGGTTCTAAGTAGTAGATATGATTTGGAATTAAACAAAATTGAGGGAGAAGTGAGGCATTCAGAGGCTTATATAACCCATCCACCCTTATCAATTCCACATTAGGAGCCCTAACAGTGATATTTCTCATCTTCATGATCCTCTCCATGTCTGCCTATCATCTGTGTGGTTATTTCTTCAGTATCATCAACTCAGATGAATGAACAAGACTGCAGATACAGACCAGACATTTCTAGCACTTGGTTTCTTTTATCCACTTATCCATCAGCCATGGAGTAAGGAAGCGTTTGGTCTCTTGATGACAGGTGCTTTCCTTAGAGATCTCCAGGCATGAGAATCCTTGCCCATGTAGTTCTTCCTGAGAGCTACATGACCTGATTTCTAGGGAGTTATCTGAGGGCAACTGTCAGGTTTGGGGGCACACTTCATTTCTCTATGTTGAATAACTGTCCTTAGGCTACTGAAGATTATTTGAGAATTGTTTATCACCCCCTGGTGTCCAATTATGAGGGTTCTCTGGTGGATGGTGACTTCTGGCATCCCAGAAGTCCCAAACAAGAGTGGTTTTAGTTCTGAAGGTCACAGTATGGCTACCCACTTCTGGTCCAGACACTGAGAATTTTAGATCCCATAGCTCCTGCTCGAAGGGTTCTAATCTCATTTCCAGAGCAGGTGTGTGTGTGTGTGTGTGTGTGTGTGTGTGTGTGTGTGTGTGTGTGTGTGTGTGGTGAGCTGGGGCACCCTATGCACCCACCTACAGTGGGGTGCTCATCTATAGTGGCTAGAACAGAACATCACGGGTCCTCATCCCTTACTCTTCCACCCAGTCTGTTTTGAGCTGGAGTCTCTTTCCTTATTCTGGAGTTTGCAGGTATGGTTGCTTGAATGGATGCTCCCAATAGATTCAGGAGTTTTGTTAAAGCTTGTAACTTGAAAGAGGTGTCACCTTAGATGCTAGGGGCCAGCCCTAAGGTGTTACTGGGGGGGGGGTGGATCTGGAATTCCAGCCTAAGGTATGCAGAGAGCAGTCTGAGCTCTGCCTGGAGTTCCCTGCTGTGATGGTTAAGTTTTGATGTCAACTTGACCTTTCAAGTAATCTTGAGTGGGTCTCTGAGGATGTTCACAGGAAGGCAGCTTCTCAGTAGGGGGCAGGATGTAAGGAAGCTCAAAGGAGCTAGAAGTAAACATCCTTCCCTGTGTGGGCAGTGCAGGAAGGAAAGAGACTCAGGAAGCCATTAAGTCTGGGATAAAGTTGCAAGACCCCACACTAGGGCTATATAAAGGTGAACGAATTCTCTCCTGGCCCTACTGCCTGTTTGCTGTTCTGTGTGTGGTGTTGGTGATAGGTTTCTCTCTCTGCTTGGACCTGTGAAAGAGAGCCAGCCTCTTTCACTGTTACAGAACTTCCCCTCAATCTGTAGTTTCAATAAATACTTTCCTCCCATAAACTGTGCCTGATTTGAAGATTCATCCCAGCAGTGTGTGGCTGACTGCGACACCTGCTGTTTGGTTTTGCTTGTGGTGCTGGTGATGGTTTTTCTCTCTGCTTGATCCTGTGAAAGCAGACCAGCCTCCTTCACCATTACGGAACTTCCCCTGTATGTGTAAGCTCCAATAAATCTTCATCCCCCAAAAAACTGTGCCTGGTTTGGAGGTTAATCCCAATAGCATGAGCTGTTTATAACACTGGTCACAACGATTCTCTGGTCTCTGCTCTTCTGTGAAACTGGGGTTGCAGGTGTGTGTGGTCATGCCCAGCTCAGTTTGGGCCTCTTAATGAGCCCATCCTCCTCCATGGATGGTCTTCATCACAGTTTATCCCTAGGACCAATAAATAACCAAGGGCTGGATGTTTTGAAGGTATAGGTGGAGTTCTAGCATCCTCACTTGCATGTGCAAAACCTCTTCCAGTGTAGGACAGAGCTATGAGTGGGAAGAGAAAGTGGAGAAGGAGCAGGAAGCAGAGAGGTGCTGTGAACTTGGAATTCAAACATGACCTCCCATGCTGTTTTGAGAGCATTCGTCATGGGTAGGGGGAGAGAACGCATTTAGAGGGAGGTGATCCCAAGCCAATCAACGCTGGCAGCTTCTATAAGCTAGAAGAGGTAAGGACTCTCCTCTGGAACATTTGGAAAGACCACATTGATTTCAGCCCAGCGAGATTGATTTTGGACCTTTAGCTGCCCAGACCTGAGAGTCAACGGATTTATACCATCTTGACTCCCATGTCTAATCATTTTTACTAAAGTGGTGGAAAGACGCTGATTCAGGCTGTTCTTAGCTTTAGGCTGGATTCAGGCATGATTTGTTCTCTACCCTTCAGGGACCACTGGGGGTGCTATGTGGAGCAGAGAGCAGAGGGGTGGGCTTCACAGCAGGGAGGGCTCGCAGACCCAGTATGGCAGCAGGTAGGTGGAGGAAGTAGAGCCTTTAGGATTTCCTATGGATGTAGGATGATGATACTTGAAATGCATTGTCGTGAAGAAAAATAGACCAAAGAGCCACCAACAGCCTAGTTTTAGGGTAAGTGAGTGCTTTTTGTCCAGAGAACAAAACAAAAGTAACTAATTTTTAAAAACAATCACAGGGGTAACCTGTGAAGGTATGTTCTGCCCACAGGGGAGACCTTGTAGGCTGTGGGGCTCTGAAGTTTCCCTAGAATTTGCTCTCCTTATAGCTGCCACAGGGCCTTTATAAGAAGTAGGTAGGGGCTGGAGAGATGGCTCAGTGGTTAAGGCTCTTCCCTGCAAAGCCTAATAACCCAGGTTCAATTCCCTGGTGCCCACATAAAACCACATGAAGACAGTAGTGCATGCATCTGGAGTTTGCTGGCAAGGGCTGGAGTCCCCAGAGCACCCATTCTCTCACTCTCTCTGTCTCTGTCTCTCTGTCTCTCTCTGTGTCTTTCTGCTTGAAAATAAATAAAAAATATTTTTTAAATAAGTAGGTAGATTGCAGGTGAACAGTTGATAATTTCCACATCCTCTTTAAGGGAAATGGGTGTGATTGTCTTCAATGTTGTGATACGGATCTTCCTAGAATATCTGAAAGGTTTCCTGTACCAGCTACCCAACTCTAGTGAGCATCTGGTTCACATGGACAGCTGCTAGGCTCCATGGATTTGAGAATGCAGCTTTCAGAAGTTCTGGTTCGTTAGAGCAGGGCCTGGTCAAGGACAGCGTGTCTCAGCTTCTGGTCACTTGGGGAGCTTGGCAGAGCGAATTCTGCGCCTGTGGTCTGGGTGGACCCTGGGATCTGATTTCTGGTGAGCTCCCTGAAGGGGTTCCTTCCTAGGCCCCTGGAGCACGTGTAAAACCACCAGCTTCCAGCGCTGAGTCCCAGCACGTCGAGGCTGAGCCTGACTCCAGTTTGGCTGTGACAACACATGTGCCAGAGCAGCCCTGGACACATTGCCAAGCCTTCCCATACAACGGCCGTGGTCCATCAGAGCCTTTTGCTCTGGAAACCAGTGACAACTCTGCATTCTCTGCGGCTAAGCTTATCCATGGCTCCCTGCCAAATGCAACAGAGACTGGCTTCCCAGGCTGGGTTACAAGGAGGCCAAGGTTTGCCAGGCGCACCCTTCTGACAGTGCCAGTTGCAGGCTAGACGATTTCCTCAGGCCAGCATGTCTGTCTTGCTTGGGACACCCAGAGGCCTGGTACTCACCACACTTGGCAGGTCACTGCCTCCACACAGCCTGCCGTGCCCTGACTGACTCAAATCTGCCCTGGTCCCTGCAGCCCTTTGGAGAAGGTCACGCTCAGTGGTCTGCCCTCAAAGCTTCATGTCCATTGGCAGACTTGGTCACTTTCAACCTGCCAAGACAGCCTCTGTATCATGGCTTCTTCCTTCTCTCCATCCCAAGGACTCCCTGTGTAATTAAGAAACCATCCTGCAAAAACAAAAGAAAAAGAAACCATCCTGGTATTCCAGAGAGAGAGAGTGAGTGTGTGTTCTGTGGTAAGGGGAGAGTCGGGAACAAGACTGGAGTGGCAGTGTGACCTAGTGGTTATGGTCTAACTTTTCTCTCTGGGCTTGAGTTTCTCATCTGTAAAGTGGGGAAAGTGAAACCTTTCTCTTTGGGACTGTGGAAAGGACTGAGAGAGAAGAGTTATATGAAAGGGTTAACTTTGTCTCGGGTACAGTAAGTATTGAGATGAGTAAGTACTTATACAAGGCCCAAGGTTCAATCTCTCCCTGTCACTATAAAATCAAACAAAGGAAAAACAACACAATTATTGGTTATTGATCCTCGCCCTCTTCCCTCTCCCTGTCCCTCCTTCAAATCATCTTTGCTTTTACTCAGCATCTGAATACTTTTGTTCTAAGTGGAATTTCACAAGAGAAGGAAGTGACTGGAGTCCAGAGACTGGTCTTAAAAATGGCCAATAGGCAAAGTTTGGGACAGTTCACTTGCTGCAGTCCAAGAGTGCTTTAAAAGGAAACGAGTGGAAATGCCTGTGATTCTAGCCACCAGGCTCTAGTTGGGGGAAACAGGAATCTCTAGGTCAAAACATTTCCCCTGTCAGGCTTTGTTTACCACGGAGACCAGGGTCAACACAAGTAGGTCTCAGAGTCCACAATGGGTTGCAAGTCCAGGGTAGTGGAAGCCTGTCGGGGCCACAGACAGCCACCACCTTCCTTTCTACACTGGAGAGGGTGGTTTTGCTTTGGAGATGTGGAGACACTTGAGGGTGCTCGATTAGATGAAGTATATTCCAAGCATGGTTATTAGAATTTTGGATGTTAGTCCTTAACTCCATGCAGATAAAACCCAAATCTGAATATTTGCTAAGACCCAGACACCTCTGTTGCTAGTCAGATGAGGCATCATTTGTCTCTGGATGATGCCAAGCAAAAGAAGTAAAGGCTTTTGCTGGGGTCATCCATCCGCTCCACAAAGATTTTCCAAATACCTGGTACATGTCAAGATATATAGACAGTGAGTGAGGCATACAAAATCACTTGCCTTCCTAGGGCCAGCCTTCTAGGCATAGTGTATCATTAAGTCTTATAAAGTATTTGTTCATGGCTGAGGAGATTGCTCAGTAGTTATGGTTATTTGCTTGCAAATCCTACTGGTCCATGTTTGATTCCTCTGTACTCATATAAAGCCAGATGCAGAAAGAGGTGTGTGCATATGGAGCTCATTTGCAGTGGAAAGAGACCTTGGTGCACATATATATAAAATTGTTAAATAATTGTCCAGTCTGAATTCAGGGATGAAGAAGATTCTGGGCACAAGAACTCTGCAGGCCGTCTACCTGCTGCTTACTATATTTCTGAGACTGAAGTTTTATGAGCGCCTGTAGCCCTTACTTTAGCTATGAACACTTTCTCTGCCACTTCTTTTGAAAAGACTTTATTATGTGTGAGAGAGGGGGAGAGAGAGAGGAAGATGCGGATAGAGAGACAAGGGGCACACCGGGGCCTCTAGCCACTGCGAACAAACTCCAGATGCATATGCTACCTTGTGCACCTGCTGTATGAGGGTACTGGGGAATTGGACCAAGGTTCTTCGGATCTGCAGGTAAACGCCATCTCTCCAGGTCTCTCTCTCTGCTATTTCATCCTCCTATCTCCCCAGCTTCCTTTTCAAAGAGGACTTAAAACAAAGCATGGGTTTTTGTTTTCTTTCTGGGGAAGGGGATCTGCTCCCTCTCTTACAACCTGTCACACTCTGACTCTGTTCCTTGCCTCCAAGGCTTGAGGCTTCATTGTTGTGTAAATGAGTCTTGCAGCCTCATCTCTGGTGTCCTCATTTTTTTTTCTTGAAATTACAGAGAAAAGTGCCTTCTTCACTCCCCACTCCTCCCAGTTTTGGGGGCTATCATGGGCTGTTTCATTTTCCCTGAAAGGGAAAAACTTGGGTAGCATTTCTCCCCTCCATCTCTC
>PVHP010036583.1:0-17831 GCA_004024765.1 Zapus hudsonius | reverse complement strand
CGATTGTTGTTGGTTTTCTTTATGATTGCCATTCTGACCGGAGTAAGGTGGTACCTCATTGTGGTTTTGATTTGCATTTCCCTGATGCTTAAGGATGCTGAGCACTTTCTTAGATGAGACAAAGCCATTTGTGTTTCCTCCTCTGTGAATTCTCTGTTGAGATCAGTGCCCCATTTTGTGAGGGGGCTGTTTGAGATTTTATTATGTATTTTTTTGAGTTCTCTGTAATATCTGGAGATTAGGCCTTTGTCTAAGTTATAGCTGGTAAAGATCGTCTCCCAGTTTGATGGGGGTCTATTGGCTCTGAGTATGGTTTGGTTGTCTGTACAGAAGCTTTTGAGCCTGATCAGGTCCCATTGGTTAAGTGATTATTGCATTTCCTGGGCTGCTGGAGTTTTGCTCAGGAAATTTTTCCCTACTCCTATTTCATGTAGAGTTCCTCCTATTTTTTCTTCCAGGGTGTTCAGGTTTACAGGATTTATATTGAGGTCTCTGATCCATTTGGTGTTGATTTTTGTGCACAGTGAAAGAAGTGGGGCTATTTTCATTTTTTTACACGTGTTTATTCAATTCGTCCAGCACCATTTGTTGAAGATGCTATTTTTGGCCCAGCGTACATTGTTGGCCCCCTTGTTGATCAGCATTGAGAGACCCTTCAAGGTCTGGAATGGTAACCAGGCCCCAGGTGGTAATTAGTATATTGCTGGAAGGCACTGCACAAGCTGCCAGGGGAAGCAGATCAACGACAGCTGGAGTAAACAGAGACCACTGGCATGAAACACAGTCTGTGGCCATGAATAGGCTGACCATACCTCCTACTGGGAGAGAACAGCGAACCAAGAAATGAGCACTCGTGCAATGGAGGAGCCTGGGCCTGGGGGAGACAATCAACAGCTTTTAAATTTGGCCAAATATTCCACTTAGGGAGGGGGAGCCCTTGACTGGAACTGGGGATTCAGGGCATAGGCACCGGATCCCGTACTCTTGGGCTCACAAGAAAAGATGCACTATAGAAGCAATTGACGGGAGGCTACTAAAAATAGAATCTTGCTAATCCAGAATTGTGTATGTTTGTTAACCGAGACTGATCTCACTCTCTGATGGAGAATGTATTTGTATTTTTCAGGTTGCAGCGAGAGAGCTGTGGCCCATCTAATCCTACCATCCGACCGTAGGCAGATAGCTGAGATCCTGGCAAGAGATAAGCCACCACAGCCATATCATGGAGGATCCATATGGAATCCCGCAGAGAATGACGGGACGAACAAGAGACCCACAGCCACAGCCATTCAATCAACACAGGATAAGCCAGGGTGTCAGAAACCAACAATTGTCGACACAAAGACCCCTAAGCTCACAACATTAAAGCAGCCTTAATACTCACCCACCACGACTCAGGGAACTGAGCAGAAGAGGGGGCGGAAAGATTTTGAGAGCCGTAATGGGGGAGACTATCCAAAGGCATGGCACCCCTCAGTAACAACACACTTGGGCCAGGAGAACCAGGCTGAGTACTAGGCTATCCATGGTCCCCTGCTACAAGGACTGATCCAGACGACCCACGGAGGAGGATATCCAGCTGATTGGGGATGGGGAGGCATTGGGGAATTGGGGATAACAACTTATTGTTTGCCCACTAAATAAAGTAACTCATTATGGACAATAAATATTTATTTAAAAATACCTAATAACTATGAAAAATTTAAACTCACCCACTAGGACTCAGGGAAATTTGTGGAAGAGGGGGTGGAAAGAATGTAAGAGTCATGGGGGGGGGAGAATAACTAATGCATAAAAGGGAATGTCATCCTGTATTCAATAGCTTTATCTAATAACCTATGATACTGAGCATATTGTTGTGGTAATATATATAATTGTAAGCCAATAAAAATGTTAAAAATTAATGTATATAATCTGTAAAATGAAGTTACAAATTCAGGTTCGTATCTCATTTTTCTTAAGAGATGACATTTTAAAATTAATTTTTAAAGTATACAAAGCATGATTGATAATGGCATTTTCTTCTTTTTTATTCTTTTTATAAATTTTTGAGAGAGTCTCACTTTAACACAGGCTGATCTGACCTTACTCTGTAGCCCAGGCTTGCCTTGAACGCACAAAAATCCTTGTACGTCAGCCTACCAAGTGCTGAGATTGAAGGTGGAAGCGCCATACCTGGATTCATTATGGCATTTTCATCCATCTCTGTCCTCATACTTTGTTCTCATTCATTCATTCCCCTCCACAATGACAATCTTCCATCCCCTCTAACCCTCTGCTGGTTTCCTTCCTCTCCCAAATAGTTTCCACTTCCAATTTCATGTCACCTTCTCTTTTCCCTTCCCTCCCAACTATAGTCTTAACTATGACCCAACTGCTTTGTGTATGTGTGGTACCATTGCAGCCTCTTTAACACAGTAGAGGTAGCACTAGGTATTTATGCCATACCATTCTGGTTCTCAGTAAAGATGACAACGAATTGTGCCTTGTAAACAAGTCTTTGGTCAACCTTGAGGGACACTATAATTGTTACTATTATTATCAAGTATTCCTACTTGATACTATTGTTATCAAATATGTTCTGTTCCCTGCATACTAGGTTATCTCTACTTAAAAAACCAAGTGAGACTTTGCTTTCAGTCCCAAGAAAAGAGAACTGTTGTTTCTCTTGAAGAAAAAGCAGCTCTTTGTCCCTTACAGACAATGGGATACTGAAACCAAATATATTTCTTATTACTTTTGTGACAAGGAACTTCCTAGATTTGTGCTCCAAGGAACAGAATTCAGGACGAGAGTGGTGCTCCTAGAAGTGGCAGGAAGAGGCAGCCCTGACAGAAAGCAAAGGATGGAATATGTAGGTAACTATGAAACTGTGTGTGTCTGTGCTGCATATAAGTCTGTATATAACTCTGATGTGAACTACCTTTACAGCGGCTTTCTTCCTAATCTTATGCAGGTATTGAATCTACTTTATTTTTCAACTGTATCATATTACATGATGTTTTACAAGCCAGTTCAAATGGAATGCAAACAAATGGGTTATGAATATAGCCCTCTTTAAAAATAGGGTTTATGTATTCCTCTGAACTTTCTAATGTTTCTAGTTTATACCTTAAGTATGAAGTAGATACTTTGTGATTATAATTTGGAAACCTTTTTAACTTTCTTTTTAAAAAATATTTTATTTATTCATTTTCAAGCACAGAGATACAGAGAGACAGAGACAGAGACAGAGAGAGAGCACATCAGGACCACCACCTTGTGGGTCTGGCTTATGTGGGTACTGAGGAATTGAACCTGGGGCCTTAGGCACAGGAAGCAAGTGCCTTAACTGCTGAGACATCTCTCCAGCCCTTTTTACTTTCTTAATCTTTTTCATTTTTAAGTTAAAAAAGTAACATAAACAGGGTTGAAACAACTGAAAAATACAAAAGGCACACATAAAATCTCTCTATCCCAGAGCTCCAGGCATTCCCAGTAGCAATTTCATGGTCACAAACTTACAACTATGTTTCCATAAATATCCTCCGCACAGCCTCGATATTTCTAGATGAAATCTTGAAAATCATAAGGAAGAGCTTTGCATGATACTGTTTTATGCCTTGTTTTTTGAGTGGGTACCTTTTTAAGGATTGGGAAAATTAAAAATAAAAAAGGAGGGTAATATTAAAATATTGAACTTTCTTTAAAAACATGAATTAAGAAGCTTTAAAAAAACAGTGATTTTTTTGCATGACAATCATTTAAAACTTTGGTATCTAGAATATACACAGTTTCAAAAAAAACTACTACAGACACATGAAAACAGCCATGCTAAAGATTGTTATATGTGCCGGGCGTGGTGGCACATGCCTTTAATCCCAGCACTTGGGAGGCAGAGGTAGGAGGATCGCCGTGAGTTCAAGGCCACCCTGAGACTACATAGTGAATTCCAGGTCAGCCTGGACTAGAGCAAGCTAGAGCAAGACCCTACCTCGAAAAACCAAAAAAAAAAAAAGATTGTTATATGTATTTGAAATATAGTAAATCATTTAATTTATAATGCAACTCAGCAAATTGGGTAGCATTACAATACTCTTTTTATTGTGTTTATTTCAGTAAGAAATTTAAGGAAAACTAAACTGAAGAGTTTTCTCAAAAAAGTAGAAAAGCCACGATTCAAATCTCCAAATCCTAGCTCTTGTAGACACACCTTCTAACACAGTGCCTGTTAGCAGAGGAGTTAAAGAAAACGTGGCATATGTGCACAGTGGAGTTTTTCAGCCATAAAGAATGACGTTGGGCCTGGTGGGCGTGGTGGTGCACACCTTTAGTCCCAGCACTCAGGAGGCAGAGGGAGAAGAATCACCATGAGTTAGAGGCTACCCTGAGACTACATAGTGAATTCCAGGTCAGCCTGTGCTAGATCCTACCTCAAAAAAACCAAAAGAATCAAGTTTTTGTTGTTTGTAGGAAAATAGGTGCAAATGGAGATAGTCATGTAAAGTTAATTAAGCCAGTCTCTCTCATCTATGTTTCCTAGATTTTTATATAGATACATAAAGTCATGTGTGCATACATGACAGGAAAGCAGAAAGTGAAACTGCCTAGAGGAAAAAAAGGGATTATGGGAAGGGGTGAAAAAGAAAGGGCATAAAGCCATGGGGAATATGCTCAATGTACAATGTATACTTGTATTTAAAAAAAACTTAAATGGAGCTGGGCATGGTGGCACACGCCTTTAATCCTAATCTCAGCACATGGGAGGCAGAGGTAGGAGGATTGCCTTGAGTTCAAGGCCACCCTGAGACTACATAGTGAATTCCAGGTCAGCCTGGACTAGAGAGAGACCCTACCTCGAAAAACAAAACAAAACAAAACAAAAAAACTTAAATGGAGCTGGAGAGATGGCTCAGCAGTAAAAGGCACTTGCTTGCAAAGCCTGATGGCTGGGGTTTGATTCCCCAGCACCCGCATAAAGCCAGATGTACAAAGTGGTACATGCATCTGGAGTTTGTTTGCAGTGGTAAGACCCCTGCTGAGTCCATATTTATCACTCTCTCACTATCTCTGTTTCTCTCTCTCTTAAATTCTTAAATTAAATAAATAAAAACTCAAATGATAAAAAAATTTAAAAAGTAAAAAAAAAGTACACAAATTCACATAAGTATCCTAATTGGGCATCTAATATGCTAGGTTAAATGGCAGGAAAAAACAATGTGCTTGGTACCTGGTCATTGTGGCTCATGCTTATAAGCCCAGTCCTAAGCTTGTGTAGGAAGACGACTGAGAATTTGAGGCCAGCCTGGACTACAGAACAAGTTCCAGGTCAGCCTTGGCTATAGTAAGACTCTGCCTCAAAGGAAAAAAAAAAGCAGCAAAAATGGGCTTGTTAGAAGACAATTTACACTAGGAGAAATGAAAATAGCAAATCAACACGTGGGAGAAAAATCTATTCTCAGTAATCAAACACAAATTAAAAACAACTATTATAGCACTACTTAATACTTATTTGCAGAAGAAAGAAAAATGAAAATAACTCAATGTTGATTCTTCTGGGACAGTCAACTGCACAATAAAAATTGGTTCAATCTTTACAGGAGGCAATTTGTTATATAACAAGAGCCTTAAAATCAATTATAACCTCTAATAGAGCAACACCTTTCTCAAAACTTAATTTAACAACAATGCAATTTATAAAAGAAAAACAAAATCTGTAAAAGAAAAACAAAATCTATGAGCATGATAAAGTAATGCTGTTAGAGTAACAAAAAGGCAAAAAATAAATAGGAAAGAAACCAGAAACAACTAAAATTTCAAGTTACTATTAAAACTAGTTAGTTTTTAATACTGCGATTAGCAAGAAAATAATTACATGGATGTTGCTGCCACATATAAAGTACTCATAAAAGAAGTGCAAACAGTACTTATATACTCATGACTGTACTTGATGCTAAACTGCAGATATTCATGAATTCAGAAGAAACTCTATAACCGGTATATTTAGGCTTACAAGGGAAATAATAGACATTTCTTTGGAAACCTTAACGAGAAACTGTTATAAATGTGTGTCCACAAGTATATAAATTTCCTCAGAAAATTAGACTTATTACTCTTAACTACCAGAATGGAAACTAATTTTGATTCCCAGTGATTGATGCAGTTCAAGTAAGTCTTTGTGACTATGAAGTAATTGAGAATATGAATAAGAAATTTCATAGATTCAATAGATCAAATGCATGGAGCAATGGTGATATTTCTATGTAGGGCCTCTTAATGATGGAAGAGGAGACCGTGTAGAGAAATGTGGGGAGAGTATGCGCTTACCTGCTTCAAAGTGGCTATGAAGCGTGTTATATACTCCACCGTGACAGGGTCTTCCACTGTCAGCTTATGGCTCTGGCACTCCACCCGGGCTCTGTTGATCACCACCCTAGCGTCAGCAGTCAATCCTGGAAAACACGCAAAGCTTTAGTCTTAGCTGCTGTAAAATCTTTCTGACAGCACTCTTTTTCCCTCAATAATGCCCTTTTATAGGAATTATGAAGTAACAATTGTCTTACATTCTGATTTATTTCCTTTTAAAATGTTATTTGACAAATTCTTGTTTCCTCTGTAAACAGTAAAAAAAAAAAGAAATTTAAGAATGGCTTAAAGCTGGATTTTTTTCCTTATGAAAGCCAGATGATACTCTATTCTGAAGCATATAGCTAGTAATATGTCATTTCCAGTGTTTGTCAAGAATAAAGCTTTGAAAACCAAAAGTATTAAAACTGATCAACATTTGGCCTTGCTTCTGTAATAGCATACTTTAGGATTAATCCTCAACCTTTCCATAAGGAAAAAGAATGTGTTCTATCAAATGTCACAGACAAACTATAAGGTTTATCTGATTTGTACAAATTAAGGATGTCTTTGCACTTGACTTTTCAACAGCCATTTTGTTTTTTTCACTGCTCTGTTAGTGTAAAAATTCCTAAAACCCAGGGAACACACTTCTCACGTGACCATTGGTCTTTTGTAGTTACACCCATTTTCATTCCACATTATCTCAAATACTATTTTTACATGTCTGGAATAATCTTCAGTCCCTGAAGACAGCATTATTCAGCAATCAAGCTGTCAGAACATGCCACCATTGAAAGTCACAGATTGGGTGTGAATTAGAACGATACTCAAGAGAAGGGAAAAAATTGATTCTGTTCTCTTTGCAGAAGTTATCTAGTAAAAAAAATGGCAAGAAATGACCTAAACTGGGACTGTAGAGATTGTTCAGTGGTTAAAGGCACTTGCTTGCAAAGCCTGATGGCCTGGGTTTGATTCCCCAGTACCCACATAAAGTGGTGCATGTGTCTGGTGTTCGTTTACAGTAGCAAGAGGCCCTGGTGCGCCCATTCTCTGTCAGTCTGACTGTCTCTCTTTCTCTCAAATAAATAAATATTTGTTTAATAAAGAAAGAAATGATCTAAACTACCCCATAGTAGTTCAGATAGTATACTTCTATTTCCTGTTTCCAACATGAATATCATCCATTGGAGAAATATTCAAGTTAAAATATGAGTAATAGGCATGTAACTGACTCAGGAGAAACACTAGTGACAAATCTGCCAAGCTATATGAGCAGCTGCACTGTGTATGCATTTGTATAACATAAGGAGGATCAATTCTATCAATCAGTTAGGTAAAAGAGAACAAATTCTTATTTTTTCTTTACCCATGAGAGAATCTGTGTAGTATGTGTTTGTGGTGGTGCATTTATAGTGTATGCAAATGGCTCATGTGTACCCATGTAGAGGCCAGACCCACATGTTTCCTTCCATGAGATGGAGCCTTTCAGTGATTCTGCAGCCTGCTGTTTTCATAAACCCCAGCTATTCTCTCTGCTTCCCAGAGGACTGGGGCTACAGACATGTGGGGTCACACCCTGCTGTTTATATGGGTGTTAGGAAATTAAACTCAGGTGGTGGTCTCATGTCTCTGGAGCCCTGAAGCTTATCTAATAAGCACTCTTACCCACTAAGCCAATCCTCCTGCCCCATGACGTTCTTTTTAACATAGGTGATACTGTTTGTTTTTAAGAGGAAATGAAGTATAATTGCATATGTTGTATAACTGTGTAGCTATAGAAAAACTGGTCATACCAGAAAGCAAAATGCTTCATGTTCTCTCTCACATGTGGATCCTAGCTACAAATGTTTAGATTTATAAGTGAGTTGGAGTAAAAGCCAATAGTAGAGGCCAGTAAGCTAGAAAGGGGCTTTAAGGGAGGGAGAAGAGGGGAGACTCAAGGAGATGGTATTATACATATGGGACAGTATTATACATATGTAAACAGATGAACAGATTACTGGGGGTGCAATGGCCTAACTGGGGTCAGAGGAAGGGATTGAGTAAAGGAAGGTTGGGAGGAAGGTTAATCAAAACTTAAGAGGTTAAGAATAAGCCATATGGAAACCTACTTTGGATAATGGCACACCCAGAAGCCATAGATTGTTTCTACGAAAATTCCACTGCAGGGGATGGGATACCTTCCAGTGCATTGTTGGCCAGGGAGGTCGCTGAGGCCCCCAAAACATTACAGGTCATTGCCAAGGCTCTTAGTTGCCCACCAGAATGAGATGGTTAACACCCTATTGCTTAAGACCCCACAGGCTTGGGCTGCAGGTCACTGGGAAATCAAGCTGGAACTGAGCTGGAAACTTCCTCCCCGTTAACCAGCTGACAGAAGGCTGGAAAAAGCTATGGCTGCATGCAGCCCTATGGAAGAGAGAAGGCATCAGTAATGGTAAACAGCAGTGAACCTTGCAAGCCTTAAAATTGGCCAGCCAGGCCAAAGGTGCCAAATGGTGCAATAGTGGCATATGTGTTATGGGGAGAACCAAGCACTCTCTAATTGAACTGGAGGCCTGTTCCATGAGAGGGAATACATGCCTGGTACTGAAGACCTAGTCAAAAGCCTATGATGGGGGAGGTTATGGGTCCTAGTGTAGTAATACCTGCTGTTGTCTGGGTAATTCTTATATTATGCCTACCAAACTGTTTTATAAGCATTTTTATAATATATATTTTCATATATTAATGCCATTCCCACTTTGGCTAGAGAAAGTTCTTTCCAGATGGTGTTGACCACTGGGAAGACTCTGAGAAGTGACAGTGGAGTGTTCAGCACTGCGACATCTCTATCACACCTTCCAGGTTCAGGGTCCATGTAAAAGAGATATCAGAAAGAATGTGAGAGCCAAAGGGAGGGTAGGACTGCTTACAGTGCTATCTTCCAGACACAAAATAGCCTTGATATTCATGATCTTGCAGTGCCTGACACTTCTCACATAAGACATTCACAATAGGAGGAAAAGATGATGACATTGAATCAAAATAGAGGCGAGTTGAGAGGGAGAGTGGAAATGATGGAAGATGGACTTGAGGGGGGAAACAGGGTGGGGAGGGAATTGTCATGGTTTATTGACTATAATTATAGAAGCTGTCGATAAAATGTTAAAAAAAAAAAGGAAACCTGGCCATAGGGGCAACTATGTTATTACACTCTGCTAAAATACCATCCACCATTCTTGTAGGATTTTAAGTACCTGCAAAAGCCATGCAGACGTGGTCATCAAGGGCACAAATTTTCCTCACGGTTCTTTCGTCTTGAAGCTTGGCGACAGATTTCTTTTCTACCCCAAGCACAACTATATTGGTACCTCGAATTCCAACCTGCCAAGTTAAAAAATTTTCAATTTAAAACTGATAAATTATTGTAACACATCACTAATTGTTAATAAGCTTATCTTAAACATTCAGTTAAAATGATAAAAGTAGACTTTAAGAATGAGTTGAACAGGTTATGTGCTTACTGCAACCTTATTCTCCAACCTCAAAGCAAACAGAACCAACAGGTAGGAACTGCAAAGAATATACCATCAGTGATAAAACCATGTAAATGTCCTAATCTCATATAATACACGTGAAAAGTGCTATCTAAATCTAGTAATATAAAGCTGGTTGTGGTGGCACGTGCCTTTGAGAGGCAGAGGTGAGAGGATCGCCATGAGTTTGAGGCCACCCTGAGACTAAAGTACATTTAAAAAAAATTATCCATTTATTTATTTGCAAGCAGAGAGAGACAGAGAAAACAGGTACACCAGGGCCTCCCTGCCTCTGCAAACAAACTTCCAGATGCATGTGCCAGTTTGTGCATCTGGTTTTATGTGGGTACTGGGGAATCGAACTTGGGTCATTGGGCTCTGCAGGCAAGAGCCTAAACCACTGAGCCATCTTTTTATCCCTAAAGTACATTTTTACCCAAATTGAAAGATTCAGATGATCCAAGTGAACTCCTTTTAGTGGCAGTACTAACACTGATAAGAGAAATACTGAAGAGTTAAGGGGTTGCATGGGTATCTCAGTGGCACAGCACTTGTCCAACACATGCAAAGGCCTCAGTTCAATCCCCAGTTCCAAAATAATCCATCAATCAAACAAAGCTAACTAAATACCACAAAAGTTCTCCTGTGTATCTCACAGTATGGAGACACAGGAATTAGGGGCTATAGTGACATCACAGTGTATCCTCCACCAGCTTTGTATGTTGAAATGAAAACTCCACAGTGATGGTATTAGGAGATAGGGAGGCAATTACATCATGAGGGTAGAAGCCTCTTAAACTTAGTCAATGTCCTTATAAGAGAAGCCTGAGCCTCTTCCACCATATGAGGACACAGCAAGAAGGTACCATTGGTGTACCCAGAAATAAACCTTCACCACAAACCAAAGTGACCCTTGGTGTTAGATTTCTTAGCCTCTTTAAATTTGAGAGATACATTTCTGTTGTTTACAAGCTGCTGGGTCTATCATACTCAGTTGCAGCAAGCCCAAATGAATAAGACAGTGGTCATAAGTGGCCAAGAGAAAGATGAAAAGTCCATTTATAGATGAATGTGGTTTGAAGAGTGTTCTGCACAGGTTCAAGAGGCTTGCTCTTCAGTGTGGCAGTGAGGCAGAGTGGTCTGGGGAGATGGCTCACTGGTTAAAGGTACTTGCTTATAAAGCCTGCTGGCTCTAGTTCAATTCCCAGGCCACCCACATAGCCAGATGAAAAAAAGTGGCACACCTCGTGTTCATTTGAAGCAGCAAGAGGCCCTGGTGTGCCTATATATACACAGACAGACAGACAGACAGACAGACAGACAGACAGACAGACAGACAGACACACACACACACACACACTCACTCTTAAATAAATCAGAGGTAGAGACTAGTGAAGGCCCAAAGGGGACTGAAGGCACTACTCTCAGAAGAGGCTAACCTAGTTCTTATGAGACCCTAAGTGAATCCCTTAAAGGAGTTTAAAGAAGAGCAAGCTGTCCTTGCTCTGACTTCCTGTCTGGCCACATGACCACTTTCTGGCATATTCTACTGCTGTGGAGATGCCTTGCTGTCTTCACCATAGCCAAACTGAAGCTGGTGTCATGAGCTTGAACTTTCTGAATTTTATAAATTGTTTTATTTTATAAAGATACCCAGACTAGGTATTTTCATATGTTAATGGAAAACAGACTATTAAAACTTACATAACTGAGAAAGCTTCAATTCAAACAAGAACATGGGGAGATGGCTCAGCAGCTGAGGTGCTTGCAAAGCCTAACAACCTGGATCAACATAAAGCTGGACTGGCATTCACTTTCAGTTGCAAGAGACCTTGGCATATGTGAACACACATACAAGTAAATAAAGAAAAACTAAAAAAAACAAGAGGAAGAGTAATAGCAGTTCTTTCCTCTCTTCCCTTTTTGGAAGAAAATTGGAACCAGGGCCACCACCTTGTGTGGGTCCTGGGGAATTGAACCCGGGCCTTAGGCACTGGAGGCAAGTGCCTTAACTGCTGAGCCATCTCTCCAGCCCATGATCTAGGTAATTTAAATCACACTTTTCTGTTTAGCTTTTGTTGGGATGACCTCTGAATTGGTGAGGATGGGGAGATGAAGTCACTCATTATTATTTTGTTAGGGTTAATCTGTGACTTTACATCTCAATAGTATTTTATTAAATTGAGATCACTTGCGTTTCTTGCAAAGGTGTTATAATATCCCCTTCAGGGATTGTTCCCTTAATCAGCATCCATTTTGTCAGGTATCAGACAACTACTCATTCTCATTCCCCAGTTCCACGTGCTTGAAATCCTTTTTTCCATCCTTTCACCCTAAGGATGCACCTACCTTCAATGCTTTTTATAGTATTTCACAGATCTCAAATTATCTTATCTTCTCATTACCTCTGTATCTGTCAATAGGAATGCTCCAATTACTCTGTCTTCATACTCTGTCTTTCCTTTGATCCATTCTATAGGAGTGACTTTCCACTGAGTATTTTAATTTATTCAGTTTTTCATTTCTAGCATTTCAGCTTGGGTTTTTTCCCCAAGCATTTCTCTTTATTGGGACCTTTCATATCCTGAATTGACTTCCTTATTTCCTTCAGGTATTATGTGTTCTCTTGGAATTCATTCAAGAGTTTATTTGTGTCCTTTGATTTCTTTGAACACATGTATAATCATTTCTTTTGAATTCTTTTTCTGGAACTTCATCTAACTGACTCATTGGAGGACATTACTGTAGGTTAATAATTTGGGGGGGGAGAGTCAGGTTGCCTTGTTTTTTCATGGTTTGTGTTGTGACTTACACATTGAGGTTACAGCATTGTTTAGATTTCTTTTTTAAATTGTGCTTATACTTCCATTGGAAGTGTTTGCAATGTTCAAGGGAAACCAGGTAGTAGTAGGGCTGAGATATTCTTTGCTAGGCTGGTGTTTAGGGCACCAGGCCAGTCCCTAGTACTCCTGGACAGTAGAATATCGTTTGATTTCTAGTTACAGCCTGGACTCAGCATTCCTTCATGTCCAGGTCACAGATGCTGGTCTTGTCAGTGGTGCTCATAGATGCTGGTCACACCTTTCACATCTGCAGGGGTTGATTTGTAAATGCTATTCTCTCCTCTGCATGGTCTATGTGAATTTGAGCTCAGGTCACAGATGCTGTGGTGGTCCTTCACAAGTCATATCACAGATGGTGCTCACACCCCTGGCTGCTCATCAGGAGTGAAATTACGAATGCTGTTCTTGCCTCTAGGCAGTCTTTTGCAAGATTTCAATCAGATACTGTCCCATTTCATGTGTCCTGTTAGGAACGTTGGCCCTTTCATTCCATGCTTCTTCTGTGTCCAGCTGCTGATTGGATGGAACTTGAATCTGTTTCCCTCCAGATTCTAGTTTGTTCTAGTTGTCCACTTGCTGAATACCGCTCACTCAGACTCTTTTTCTCCCCTAAAGTCTACAGGGGTTCTGCTTATCAGTTTCAGGATATAGATCATGACAGTTGCTCTGAGTTTCCCAGGAGTATAATTCATGTAAGGGCTCTGACCACCATGGTGCTGACTCAGCAGTGGCCTTTTTCAAATGTTATCTCACGCTGCTCTGATCTAAGATGGTATCTTGTTGCTGCTCTAGTTGAGTGTCAGGAGAGTGAGTTTCCAGGTGTCTGTCTCCCTCTCCTGGTGCTATGTATGACTTTTTGTTTCCATTCTTCTGTTTATTTTTCTCTCTTTGCTGTCCCTTGTTGCAAATACAGAACAATTTTCTAAGGTTCTCTGTCCCTCTCACTAGAGCTGATTCTGTATTCTTTCTGCTCTACTTTTCGAAGTTTCCTTTTTTACTTTGCTTTTTAAAACTGGAGGTATATGACTATCCCTCTTCTGATGGCTATTATGTAGCTTTCTCCAGTTTATTCACTGGAGATTGTAGTAAATTCTACCTGTTTAGCATCTACCTTTAATTTTGACTGAGAAAAAATAAAATATCAATATATACCTATACAATGTTAAGAATTAATATATTACTATTAAAGTTTTTGGAAGTGGTCAAAATGTGTTCAGGACAATTTATGGCCTAACATTTTAAACATAATTGACAAAAAATTTATATTAATTAAGCTAGGAATAGTGCACCTTATCTATAACTCTAGCATTTGAGAGGTGAAGAGAAAAGTATCAGAAATCTAAGATCATCCTATGCTACAATAGGAGTCTGAGGCTAGTATGGGCTACACAAAATCCTATCACACAAACAATCAATCATTTGGAAAGTACAAAAAAATTACAGTATTGGAAGGGGGGGAGCATCGGAGAATTGGGGATAACAACTCACTGTTTGCCCACTAAATAATGTAACTCATTATGGACAATAAAAAATTTAAAAATTACAGTATTTAAGCTAAGCTTAAGTAGAAAAATAAGGAAGAATGGCTAGGGAGTAAACAATAAAATTGATAAGATCAAGATTTTAAAAAGATAATCAAGAGAAATCTCTTAATCTAGCCTAGAACAAAGTAAGAGAAATATATACAAATGGAAAATGCACTTTAAAAGTAGCAATTTCAGGTTGGGGAGATGGCTCATCAATTAAAGGCAATTGCTTGCAAAGCCTCATGACCTTGGTTTGATTTCCCAGTAGCCATGTAAGCTAGATTTACAAAGTGCTGCATGTGTCTGGAGTGTCTTTGCAATGGCAGGAGGTCCTGGCGGATCTGTTCTCTCTCCCCCTCCCTCTCTCCCTCTCAAATAAATAAATAAGTAAAACATTAAAAAAATAAATAAGATGGGGCTGGAAAGATTGCTCAGTGGTTAAGTCACTTGTCTGCAAAGCTTAACAACCTGGGTTCAATCCCTTAGTACCCTCATAAAAGTCAGATGCACAAAATGATGCATATATCTGGAGTTCATTTGCAGTGGCTAGAGATCCTGGCACACCCAATCTCTCTGTCTGTATCTCTCTGCTGCAAATAAGTATTTTAAAATCAATATAATCTAATAAATTTGAATATCTGACTAAAAATGAGGACAGAGCAGAAAAATTTAAAGTATTTTCTCAACAAAAAAGAGAAAACTTGGGCTGGAGAGATTGCTCAGTGGCTAAGTCACTTTCCTGGAATACCTAATGACCAGGATTTGATTCCCCAGTACTCACATAAAGCTAGATGCTAAAGTGGTGCATGCATCTGGAATTTATTTGCAGTGGCTGGAGGGCTTGCATACCCACTTCCTTTCTCTCTATAGCTCTCTTCTCTGTCTGTATGTGCAAATTAATTAATTAAAAAGAGAAAACTCGCCTTCACTAATAAATAAATGCAAAACCTGCTCAGTGAAAGCTATATGAAGATAAAGATAAGTTGCAGATGAGAGAAGAGCATTGAAGCATGTCTGAAAAAGGACTAATATCTAGAATTCAGAAAGAGCTGGCAAAAAAGAGCTGGTAAAAAAGCAAGCCACCACCAGAAAGTGGGCCAATTATATGGACCAATTATAGACTGACACGTTTCACTAAGGAAGATGCACAGACACCATCACCTCTGTGGCTCATGCTTTCTTTCATCGAGTCAGCTAAGCTTCCACTCTTCCCCAACCCTAGTAAAAAGCTAGGAACTGTTTTCAGCTGTATCGTTGCCACTGACTCTTAACTGGTCTTCTTGTTTCCAGTCATGACTCCATCCATCCTAGTGCTGTAATTTACATGGAGAAATCTCTGGAAAATATTTAGAGAAAGAGAAAGAAGAGGTGAGAGAAAAAAGAAGAGAAGAGGAGAGAGGCTTTCCCAATGTGTTCATCATCTTTTACTTAATACTTGTGTAGGTAGGGACAATTTCTCACTCAGCAAACCAAGACAGCCCAGACTGGGGACAAAAGGATCCATGAAAACAAGCATGGCTACAGCTCCCCCAAGGAGGAAAAGTTACCAGTATGTCGCCAGGAAAGACCTAAGGATAGTTGTTAAGAACTGAGTCTCAAGCCCATGACAGTGGCCAGGAACCTAGAAGCTGTGAGAGATTCTACCAGGGTCATGTGAGTACCTCTAAAGAAAAGAATATCAGGAATCTAAAAAGTGACAATAGTCACACCCAAGGTCTTTCCATCTTGTATCCCTCAGGGTCTAGTATATTTTCAATAAAATATTTAACAGTATCCCATAATCTATCTGACCCTGGTTTCTGGTTTCACCTTCCTATTTTTCCATTGCTTCATTAGTACTATCTTCCGGAACGTAGCTCTCTTTTGCTTCTTGTCTCCCAGCATACGTTTCAATTTTCTAAAAAACTTCTCATGTGTTCCTGTTTACTTGGCTACCTTTCTTCTTTCAGGTGGCCTCTTAACTCAGGAGAGCTTACCTTATACCCAGAATCTTCATACTGTCTCATGCCTTCTCTATTACTATACTCTTCTAAGGCCTTGTAAGGACTCTGTCTTTCTCTCTCTCTGAAGGTAGAGTCTCACTGTAGCCCAGGCTGACCTAGAACTCACTCTATAGTCCCAGGCTGCCTTAAACTCACAGAGATCCTCTTACCTCTGCCTCCAAAGGTGTCTCCATGCCTGGCTTTTTTCTCTTTTAATAATAAGTCTTCCTATGAAGCCCAGGCTGGTCTAGACCACACACTTATGCTTCCTGACTGTTGGAATTCCAGGTGTTGCTACCATTCCCAGAGAGGATTATCACTCTTACCATCTAATTTCCCTTCTGGACAGTAAACTCTCTGTGGACAGGGAATGACAGTGAACCTGGGCTAGAGTGAGACACTACCTTGAAAAAAAATTAAAAACAGGTCTTCAGAATAATGTACTCGAACTACAGACAAAATTGAAGGAAAGAGAGAAAACAAAATAGTAAATAACAGTAGATATGAGTTAAGTACTTTCTGTGAACTCGTTTAACATGTATTATTTCACTGAACTCATAAATCCTCTAAAGTAGGTGCTATTTTGAAGCCCATTTTACTATTAAACTTAGAGATATAAATTACCTTTAGTGGAACAGATATGCTTCAACATTCATGATGACAATTGGTTCAAAGGCTTTAGAACTACAAATATCTGGTATGAATATGAGCTTAATCACTTCCTAGCTAGATACTTTCATCAAGCTATGAAAGCTTCCAAATCATAGCTTCCACAAATATAAAAACAGGATTACTGTCAGATGTGATACTACACACCAGTAAACTGAGCCACTGGGAGGCTGAGAGAGAATGGCCACAAGTTCAAGGCCAGCCATGCTATACAGTGAGACCCAGTCTGAAAAGTGTAAGGGGGGCCATCTTAAATGCTGTCCTTAATACAAGATAATGCATATAAATTGCCTGTTACAAAATGCTACTTAAGTGTTAGTTCTTCCTTTTGATCCCCAACAAAAGCAAGCAAGCAAACAAAACATATAAACAAACCAACCAATGTTAAATAAGATGTAGGGGTTTCCTTCCCTGTACAAGGACCGGAAATACATGCATGTATTAGTAGAACCAAGAAGCCACTCCTTAATTAAAGATTTGATAAGTGAAAATAGGGACCCAATTAGAATTTAGCATCAAGGAAAGGACAGATGAGGAATGATAATAAGTCACATCTTTTCATGAGAGTACTACCACTTTTCCAAAATGTCATTCAAACATGTTTTGCCTTTACAGAAAGAAAAAGCAGTGTTTGGGCCCTACTTTGTGCTGCAGAACCACCAATAAGAAAGCAGAACCCGAGCTCTCTCATTATAGCCCTTATACTTTATTATACTGCCAAGAAACATCATGTCATGGTTTGATCCAGGTGTCCCCCACAAACAAAGGAATGTGTTCTGATAGATCGATCCTCAGCTGATGGCATTCGGGAATTAGAACCTCACTAGAGCTGTGTTGTTGGGGCGGGCTTATGGGGGTTATAAGCCAGCTTCCCCTTGCCAGTGTTTGGCACACCTTCCTGCCGCTGTTTGCAGTGCTGTGGCAGAGGTGATGTCCAGCCCTCTGCTCATGCCATCGTTTTCCCTG
>PVHP010036582.1:0-17737 GCA_004024765.1 Zapus hudsonius | reverse complement strand
ATCTATCTATGCAAAATAGATATCCAAAGAATACTGGCCCCTGCCAATCTCCTTGCTTCCTATGCTTCTACCTCTGACTTTCCTCTATATAAGCAACTGCTATCTATACAATAAAATGAGAATTGACCACTGCCACGTTCTCCTGAGAGTCCTCATCTCTCGCTCAGCTCACAGCTATTCCAAGCCTCTGCTCACCCAGCCCCCATGGGTGAACAGGGAGTTGATGCATACTGCAACTCCCTAACTAACCCACGGACCCAGAATCGAGTACCTGTTACATGCCACGAACTGTGCTCTGACCCAGGGGTTAGCAAAGTCTGGTTATGGCCCAGATCTGTCACTTCTGACTTTTATAAATAAAGTTTTATTTGAAACTAAAAAAACCCAAGATCATGTCAGCACAGAGGTGGATGGAGTCACCCTAAGAAGTGATCCAGAAGGAGTTGACAGAGGGCCTTCCAGAAAAGATAGAGAAGACAGATTGAGATTTGGATAAGTCTGAATGTTCAGTCTTTTCCCTCTGAAGACTGAAACGATGCCATTGGTAACCAGGACTCAGAGAAAGGGTCCAAGATTCAGGGGAAGAGAACCAGAACATGACCTTCTAGGCTTCCGTATTTCCTCGATGACTAGAAAAAGGAGCTGGTGAAAGGAACTTGACACGGCCAGGGGTGGGAAGAAAGTCAGAATTGTAGTGTTTTCAGGAGGGGGTAGAGGACAGCTTCAGAGGTGACCACAGAGGCTGAGGCCTGGTTGGTGTCTTGAGCGGATGGGAGGGAAAGCCTCTGGCAGGATCGAAGTGCATCGTGAAATGCAACTCAGGTTGGAACAGGAAGCAAAGTGGAGAGTTACCATTTTAGAACGATTTGTTTTTTGAAAATACACTCACCTTCTCTCTGTTTCACCCGTTACTATAGATATGCAGAGAAGTGCCTAGTATCCCCACGACACGCACCCAGGGGCCCTGCTTTGCTTCCCAGACAAAGACAGCTGGTAAGATACCATTTATTCTCTGGCAATGATTTTATTAGCATTTTTGATATAGGTATCATATGTAAATTTGAAAATGTGATTATTTGTAATAGATTTTTTGTAATAATTTCTATGTAAATTTGAAATTTTATTTAATAAACCACCATGCCACTGCCATTTATTGTTTTCCTTTTTAATGATTGGAAATGACCACTGTCTTTAAACTCAAGACTCTCCAGCTGCAGGCTGTGGGTAAGGTATTCTTCTTGCAGTTGAGGAGGCTTGCTTTTCTCTGGATGAGAGAGACACACCTGTGTGATCCAGAGGAGAGGCCAGATGGGAAATTGGGGTTGAATTTCATGGATGCAGGTAGCTTTTCATGCCATCAGATATGACTGTGTCAACACCGATAAAGCTGCGTCTAAAAAGACACAAACTCTTCTGAAAGATAGGGATTTTGGAGGCTTTACCCCTCCCCCCACCAGCCCCAGGCAGGGCTTCTATCCACATGGAGAGAAGAGTGTTTCTTCGAGATTTCTGGGTATTGCTTCTTGCTTAGTCAGGCTCTCCTAACCAAGCTGCTCCACTCGCCATCTGCTGAGTCACCTGGCAGAACTTCAGCTGTGATTAACCCCAACCATCCGCCTCTGGGTGCTGTCTCCTCTTGTCCCCACCTCCACCTCTCCCCTCACCTCCACTGCTCAATTCTACCTCCTACCTGCTGTCATTTTTTCTACGTCCGCCTTTTTACCTCCTCTCTCTCCCTCTTCATCCTTCTTCTTCTCCTGACAAGTCAAAGAAAAAGAAAACAAGATGAAAGACAAGTTTAAAAAATGTCTTTTTCATTTTATTTATTTGCAAGCAGAGAATGCTAGAGAGAGGGAATGGGCATGTCAGAACCTCTAGCCTGCTGCAAATGAATTCCAGATGCATGCACCACTTTGTCCATCTGGGGACTCAAACCCCGGTTGTTAGGCTTTGCAGGCAAGTGTCTTGACTGCTGAGCCACCTCTTCAGCCCTTTAAAAAATATTTTATAATTTCTTATTCATCTTTTGCTATTGCAGGCTTACAAGAGGCCACGTTTGTGTTCTGTATATCATGTACTTCCCAGTATCTCATGTAAGAAATGCATAGGGTCCCAGGGATTTTTCTGGATTAATTCCTAAAACACTTGAATTGACATTTGCTGCTTCAAAAATACAGTTTCACGGGCTGGAGAGATTGCTCAGTGGTTAAGGCACTTGCCCCCAGTGCCTAAGGCACCGGGTTCAATTCCCCAGGACCCACATAAGCCAGACCCACAAGGTGGTGGCCCTTGCATCATTCTCTCTCTCTCTCTCTCTCTCTCTCTCTCTCTCTCTGTTTGAAAATGAATAAATAAAATATTTAATATTTTTTAAAAATACAGTTTCAGGGCTGAAGAGCTGGCTTAGCACTTAAGTCACTTGCCTGCAACGCAGAAGGACCTGAGTTCGATTCCTCAGTGCCCATGTAAAACCAGATACACAAGATGGCGCATGTGTCTGGAGTTCATCTTCAGTGTCTGGAGGCCCTGGCGTGCCCACTCTCTCTCTCTCTCATAAAATATTTTTAAAAATACAGTTTCAGCTCTGTGACCGCAAGGAATGACTTTGCTGCATTTTGTAACGCTGCAATGGGTTATTTTGCTTTCCTCGCATCAGGATAGCAAAGAACAGGGGAATCTCCATACATAGTTAGAAGTGCAGAAAGCTGACAGCCAAGCTACATTCATCAGGTTTGCTGTTCTTTCTTCCTAAGACATTAATCCCTGGGGCAGGGATGAGACCAGAAGATCTCAGAGTGACTCTGTCCTCCTACACAGTGTTTTAATTTAGTTTTTTCCCTGCTTTTTAAGTCAAATTAAAAATTTAACCATTATAAGTGAATAATTCAGTGACATTTAACACACTCACCACCTCTCTGGCTCAAGAATGTTTCCATCGTTCCGTATGACAGCGCTCCTCGTGCCTCCCACGGCACTGGCTCTCTGGATTCTCCTCCCTGAACATCTCCTGGAAATGGAATCATGCCTTTAGAGAAGATGAGAAACTCTTGTCTTCAAAGTCTTGGGAGAACAGTCTTCTGAGAAAGATCTGTGAATTTGATTACCTCAAGTTTCACATGTATGTGTTGCAAAGGAGAGATAGGTAGACAGATGAGAGAGAGAGCGAGAAAGAGAGAGCATACTTTAACACTGTAGTATTGACGTATGGCATAACTCTAACTCTGTCTTCTGCCTCCTCCCATTCATAGGTCAAAGCCCTGCCCCCAGTACCTAAGGAAGTGATGGAAGGCTGAGGGTTTGATCACTAGCCATTGAATTTAGTGGAGAGAGAGAGAGAGAGAGAGAGAGAGAGAGAGAGAGAGAGAGAGAGAGAGAGAGAGAGAGAGAGAGAGAGCGCTAAAGAGTCCCGGCGAAAGGCTTGTCTCCCTCAGTGCTGGGGTTTCGGGCATGTATGACCATGCCCTCCTCTTCATATTTTTAAAAATTTATTGGGGAGGGGGTTTGGTCAGAATGAGAACTTCTTGCCTCTGGGGAAAAAAAAAGCTCCAGATGCATGACTCTTGGGGAATTGAACCTGGACCAGCAGGCCTTGCAAGCAGTACATTTTTTTTAAAAAATTATTTTATCTATTTATTTGAGACAGACAGACAGACAGACAGACACACACACACACACACACACACAGAGAGAGAGAGAGAGAGAGAGAGAGAGAGAGAGAGAGAGAGAGAGAGAGAGAATTAGCCTGCCAAGACCTCCAGCCACTGCAAAAGAAGTCTAGACACATGTGCCTCCCTGTGCATCTGGCTTTACGTGAGCACTGGGGAATCGAACTCAGGTCCTTCTTCTGGAATCAAACTTGTTTTCTTCTGCTTTGCAGGCTAACACCTTAACCACTAAGCCATCTCTCCAGCCTGCAAGCAGTACTTTTATGCACTGAACCATCTCTCCACTCCCACCGTATGCAACTTCTTAGGGTCAGTGCTGGGGATTGAACTCAGGACCTCTTGCTTGAACAGCAAGTTCTCTTATCCATTGAGCATTCTCCCCAGATCACAAGTTATTTTGTAAAGAACAAATTTCAGGACCAGGCTACCTGTCCAGCTAAAGATTATGTAAAAGCCAGGGAAACTATGGGTTGGTTATTACATATTACATTACCATTATTAAGAATGAATTATGCTCATGTTGTAAAGTTGAATAAACCAGAACATAAAGCTAGGATGAATTGGCTTTAAGATTAAGTAAAACACCTGGGTCTAGAGAGAGAATATTCTCGTGTTTGCTGTATTTTTTTTTTTCTGTCTTAGTTGTCCTCTTTGTAACCAAATGCATGTGGCTCTTATAGCCATCCTGGAGCCTTATCATGACAAAATAAGAGCTTTTTACATTTTTTTGTTGAAATGAAGCTTTACTTCAATACACGTGTATACATGCCACCATTGCACATCATATCCAAAAGATCCTGCTAGTTGGTTCTCAGTTTGCTGCATTTTTTATTTCAGCTCATCCCAACATCCAAAAGGTGATGCTAGTTTCATCCGCATCAGGTACTGCTGTGCACACTCCAGAAATCTCAATTCCTGCCGACCTGGATAAAACCATCACAGAACTGGCCGACTGGCTGGGCTTGATTGACCAGATGCTGAAGTCCAACATTGTCACTGTCGGGGACGTAGAAGAGATCAATAAGACAGTTTCCCGGATGAAAGTAAGTGCAGCGTATAAAGGCTTCTCTTGGCAGAACCTTCACGCACAGGTTAAGTGTGAGCTCTTTGAGTTACCTTTGTTTATCCTAAACTCAGAGAGAATAAGCTTTAAGTGGGTATTTATCTGCCAAGTAGCCATGCAGGGGCAACTCCAAAGACTACAGCTGTTCCTGGCATTTCGAAGATTGAGTTTAACAAGTTAATCTCAAACTTAGTATAAAAATCTAACACTGATTTCATAAAGCTGGACACATTAACTTATTGCACTTAATGCCTAGGGTGGTACAGCGTAATTTCTCAAAGTGCTTTTTCAATGTAGATTGCATAATGAACTCATTTCATTTCTTCATTTCTGAAATTTCCTGAGTCTAAATATATAGTTATTGTATGTATGTGTACCATCTAGTGTTAACATGTAAACTCCTTTCTTCTTATTTACTCTATGCCAACCTGTGGGCTGTGTATTATAAAGTGATACTGAAATGATTATTCCAGCTAAAATGCACAATAAAATACTATCAGCTTTCATTGACTTTTATTAAGTATTTAGTGTATGCTAGGTCTTTTCCTAAGCATTTTACATGTATTATTTCATTAACTTCTTTATGGGTGTGGCAAGGTAGGTGATACTGAATTCCTACATTACTAAGAAGCCTAGACGTGTAAGAGGTCGAGGCATTGAGCACACCAGCAGACAGGTTGCTGCAACAAGTTAGAATCCAACAAAAGCCACAGGGCAAGTGCTGGCCACCTGTTAGGGGAGAAGAACTGAGGAGGGGCTGGTTTTACGGTCATGGACTTGGACTGGGAGATTTTGACATCTGAGGTTAAAGTTGTAGCAGTTCGCTTTTCATTGCTAGGACCAACCAGAAGCAGTTTATGAATGGCAAAGATTTATTTCCAGCTTACAGTTTTGAGGGAAAAATTGGCAGCTGACTCCTATCATCACATACCTGCTGGGATGAAGGAGAGAGGGAGCTGTGAGCATTGGTAAAATTCCCAGTGACACATCTCCTCCTGCGATGCTCCAACTGCCACCAAAACACATGAGGCTAAGAAGGACATTTTACAAGACACCACATAAGTGAATGACATCCCAGGAGTACAGGGCAGAGTCACTAAAGATGTGAGGTGAGGCCTTGAGGATTGAAAAGGAGCAGAGTTCCTTTATGCATGGGCTTGTGAGGCTGGGCAAAGGCTGTAGGTAGTTACTCTATACGAAACTGACAAGCATCTCTCCCTTAACCCCCCCCCCCCACTTCTTTCTTTTTCTTTCCTCAATTGTGGCTGGGAGCCAGTGATAGCCATGCTTTGTTATAGACAAGAGAGGATTGATTAGAGGCAAGAGATGCTTAAATCAAGAAAAAGAGAGCCCTTCGTGAAGAGCTAAGACAATGCTATTGTGCTAACCCAGAAATAAATAGGGGGAATGGAGTGTGAATGACGGTTTAAGTCATTTCATTTTGGGTTAGTTGTGTTAAGGGGTCCTTATGCTAGTGGGAGCAAGTAATCGGTATTCATGGATCCTTGCTTTGGGACCTGGAATTGGAATTTTTGAGTAATTCCATTAGAAATCATACTTGTCTCTATTGGAGTGATTGAAGTCTGCGGATTTAATGCGTTCAGAAAGAGTCAGGGCTTGGATATGTCTTGGCACACTACTTGTACTTGCTGTGAGTGTGTTTTCAAATCTTTCTGGCATTTATTAGTTCTATAATTAGAACATGCTCTTTTCCTGAAATTGCTCATGCCTCCTCTTTATTGGCACTGAGCCACAATCCATCTGGAATCAGGTTTTCATGTCTAAGACTGACACTGCAATCACTGTTTATCTAGAGATCACCTCCGCATGCAGGGATTTTAGGACATGCTTGTAGCCAGTTTAGAGGAGACGTGCGAGGTATCAGTAGCAATCCCTGCCAGTGTTTTCAAAGAGATTTCTTTGATGTGATCCTCTCGGACATGATACGCTTGAGCTGTCAGTAACATGGATAAGTAGGATGCTTTCCTGAAAACTCATTAGTAGACGACTTGGGATTTGGACCCAGGACCTCTGTCTACAAATCATGTACTCTTCCTGTGTTGTGCCTCATCGCGGATGCCTCATTGTCCCCTACAGGAAGAACACACCCCCGCCCACCACCACCACTGAGTGTCAGCAGCCTCCTTTGCATGGCTAGAGCTCTCAGTACTCAGCATATGAGTCTCCATATTCATTTCTCTTCACAGATCACGAAGGCAGACCTGGAGCAACGCCATCCTCAGCTGGATTTTGTGTTCACGTTGGCACAGAATTTGAAAAACAAAGCATCCAGTTCAGATGTGAGGACGGCAATCACAGAAAAATGTACGTGCTTTTTTTACCATTCTTTGTTATCACCTGCTGTCCTTCGAAATGGTCCACGTGCATTGTCAAATAGATTTCAACTAAAACTTGAGTTGGTATTTGATACACTTTAAGAAATACAACATTTCCTTATATTGTACTTTGAGAGAACACGGTCATAATTCCCTTAGGAATTCATGTCCATTTTATTTTTTTTTCTCTTAAGTTAGGGTTCCTTTTCAAGGAATTACAACAGCCCAAGCTGGCAACTGATAGGAACAGGAATCCTTTCTTCCATTGTGTTTTGTTGACAGAAACCGGTTGTGTCACTGTGTCTTTTTGTGCACCTCAAAATTCCTTCTCCACATATCTATTTTTTAAAAATATTTTATTTATTCATTTTCAAGGAGAGAGAGAGAGAGAGAGAGAGAGAGAGAGAGAGAGAGAGAGAGAGAGAGAGAGAGAGAGAGAGAAACAGAGAATATACCAGGGCCACCACCTTGTGGTCTGGTTTATGTGGGTCCTGGAGAATTGAACCCTGGGCCTTAGGCACTAGAAACAAGTGCCTTAACTGCTGAGCCATCTCTCCAACCTCCACATATCTATTGAGGAATTTCTGAGTATCTTTGTGACTGCCCCTGATTTGGGAATGCTTCATTTAGAAACAAAATTAAGCAATAACAAATGGTCATGGAAAACACTAACACATGTTCTCATCTGGAGTTAGCATTTGAACTCAGAAGTGTCCTGACTCTGTGGCACAGAGAACACAGTCTACATTCTCCAGAGGGGTATCTGGGCACTGTCCCAATATGCTTTCACGGTATATACAGCCAATATGCACAGCCCTTTCTCTACTGTATGTGCTCTTTCAAATATTCTGACATTTCCTAGTCTCTTTTTCTCCCCTTCTTTTCGTCTTTCTCCCCAGGTGAAATTCTCCTCGGCAGCTAAAATGTCACCCCCTTTGTGAAGTCTCTGCCAACCTCCTGTTGTCCCTGGTCAACTGGGTTTTCTATCTTTAGTGCCTGGTGAAGCCTTCTTCCCCGTCTCTCATTGTAGATCTCACCAGCTCCTTTCATTTCCTCTCCTTCCATGGGCTGTGAATATTCACCTTTCTGAACCCTGGGCCTCCCACAGGGCCCAGTTCAAACTAGATCCTTAATAAATATATGTGGCAGAATATCTAAACTGGATGAGGGCAGTCAAATCTTTCCAGAGGAAAGAAAGTCAACGACATGCACTAGTTTGACTTTTAAAATAAATGTACTGAGTTCTGGGAAGGATGAGTTAAACCAGGAATTTTGGTGTGTGGTGATACTGACTTATTTCTACTAAAAAACCATTTTCTTTCCTCCTTTGTGTTAACTGATTGATCACAGTCAGTCTTGGGAGAAGGAGGACTCTGGAGTGATCCCATTCCCTGTCTCCGTTAATGAAACCAATCCATTTGCAAAGACCCAGTTGGCATCTCTAGTGGTTGATCTATTTTTCCAACCACTTCTTTGTTTGGTCAGAACTCATTTTAGTAGTCTTTGTGGTTTTTCTTTTTAAGTTTTCTTTTTATTTATTTTTAATTAATATCTTCATTGTGAATAAGTATTACATTGTATGAGTTCATCTTGTGAAGGTGTCCCCTCTTCCCTCCTCTCTGTCCCCTACCCACTGGGTTCCTTCCTTGGTGCGCATACTGGATCTGTCCATAGAGTAGGGTGTTATGAACTGCAACAGAAGTAGCCAGTTTTTCTTTTTTTCTTCCCCCTTTGTGTGTAATTGCTGATGGGGCAATGTCTCTGGATATTCTCCCCCACCATGCCTCTTATATTCTTTCCGCCCCCCTCTTCTGCTCAGTTCACTGCGTCATAGTGGGTGAGTTTTGAGTCTGCTTTGTTGTTGAGATTTTAACTATCTCTGGATCTTTGCCTTGGGTTGTGTTGGGTATGTTGGTGTCTGTCTCCATTGACCTTTCATGGGTTATCAGACTTGCTGTGGTGATTGGTCTCCTGTTTGTCTCTTCACTTTCTCGTAGGTTTCATTTGGGTCCTGTGTGAAGACCAGGGGTGGTTTGTCTCCTTCCAGGATGTCAGCCATCATCCAATGTCTTATTAGTGGAATTGGGTTGTCCCCAGCTCTCTCACTGCCTTCTGAAAAATAAAAACAGAATTTCCATCAGAGAGTGAGATCAATATAGGTTAAATGAGACAACATTGCTATTTTTGCTAGCTTCTAATGGGTGTAGCCTCTCTGTTGCTCTCTGGTAGTGGGAATTTCCCTTAGGAGCCCGGGTTAGTTTTTGAGTTTTTTTAAAAGAAGGCTTTCTAACTACTGAACATCTTCCCTTTACTATGCAATACCTTTTCTCCTCTCTGTGTAGAAACCAAGTAGTCTTGATCAGTACTTACTGTGCATGAAACCTTTCTCAACTCTAGCTATAGTAAATTTCCAATATGAACTCCTGTTCAGCACTTACATGAACAGGCTTATTGACCTACATTTCATAATAAACATCTGGATTTGCTTGGCACTTTTAAGTTGCTTTTGTTCAGTGTTAAGGAATCTCTTAGTCAAAGAATTGTTCGTAATTATTTGATGTAATATTTTTAACTGAGTAGAATATTTTGATAGTTTTCTCTCCCTTAGGTTAAAAATGTACACCATTTCTTTAAACTATAGTAAGGCAACATACACCAGATTATCTCATTGAACAATTTTTTTAGAGCTGTGACATGCAAATCTAACCTTCAGCCTTCTGAATAATTTTAAGATGATAGTTTTTATGGTTCATGATAACCATATATTTTCCTAAGACATTTACCAGAGTGCTCAATATAGCTCTGCTGGACGCCTGTAGTTGGGTTCTCCCTGGACTTGCTAGTTCGCTGCCCTTTAGGTAGTTTGGCTTATAAAGCAGTGTGTTTGTTATCTGTGGGTTTTTGCCAATGCTTTTTACTGGTATTTCAGTCCAAGTGAAATAATGAATCAGAAGCTTACATTTTCTTAGGTATCTCCTTTCTTAGCTCCATGATAAAAACAAAAGGACAGGAGAAAGCCTAGGAGAGGGAATGAGAACGAGGAAAGATGTGAGGGGAAGAGAGAGAGACAGACACAGAAAGAGACAGTGAGAGAAAGAGGAGTGGAAACAGGAGCCTAAGGAAAAATAGGAGGGGCTGGGGGTGGTAACACTCCTCTGTTATCCCAGCTCTGGGAGGAGGGGACAGAGACAGGAGATCCCTAGGGCTTGCTGGCCAGCTGGTCTAGGAGAATGGATGAGATCCAGGTTCAGTGAGAGACCCTGTCTCAGAACATAAGGTGGAATGAATGAATGGCTCAGGGAACTTTGGGGAGGAGGGGTTGGGGCAGAAAGATTGTAAGAGCCATGGTGGGGGGGATATCCAGAGGCATTGCCTCCCTCAACTCCTAGTCCTCCATTCTGTGGAACATTCCAGCAAATCCACTGAAGAGGGCCCTGGTGGAATGGGGGCAGGGAGGAGGGAAATGGTGGTACCAACACATGAATTGTACATACCAGGTTTCTACTCAGTAAAAATAAATTAATTAATTGAAAAATAAAATAAGCTGGAGGGTGATTGAGGGAGATACTTAACATTAAGCTCTGGCTTCTACGTGCAAGTGTGCACATGTGCGTACTCACTCCCCTCCATCACATGGGTGCCTGTGGTATATGGATGCACCTGCACGTAGAACAAAAAAGGAAGGTGAAAAACCAATGTAGCATTTTGTGATGACAGGTTCCTAGGAACACAGACCTTTATATTCAGTGTTTCTTTTGATCATCTGAAAACACTTCTTTTTTGAGCAGTCTCCTGCTAGTTTAAAGCAAATGGGATAAGTGGTCTGAAATACTTTGTTTTCTTTTCAAATCAGACGGTCTTAAAACTTCTCCTCTGAAAGCAACAAGAGACAATATCTCTTTGTTAAAGTTCCATCAATAAAGCACCGTTAAATTTTGTCTTTGGTAAACTGGGTTCTGTGAATGCACAAGTGAGTGGGGAGTTGTTTTTGTTAAATATTTTACTTTTCAGCTTACCATAGATATTTTGATTATGGAACAGTTCAATGCACTTAAAATGAATTTTATCCAGGATTTGTTTCCCTTCAGGAATAGTTTCAGAAATATATCGATATTGATGCAGGATTTTTGCGGTTCAGGAGGGGTCTGCCAAATTTATGAGCCCCAATTTTGGGTCTTTCCCTTATTTTTAACAAAGAGTGAATAAAAATGGACTTGAGAAGATAAATTGTGAATTATTTTTTATTTGGGGAGAAATCATCAATCGTGAGGTTTATTTAAGGGAAATTGATAGCTAGAGAAAGGCCCACGCAGAATCACCAGCACATGGAAGACAGGATCTAGTAGTTTATAGAGAAAGATTTAGGAGAAGCATACGCTCGTGTGGGAGACAAAACATAATTTGTGAGCCTCCACATGGAAGAAAGTTAAGGAATTCAGTAGTGATGTCAGGGCAGGACAGCAGAGGAAAAGTACTGTAAAAGTCAGGGCTCTCTAGAGGAAATGGAGTTGATAGAATGGGTTGTAGTAAGAGGGAATTTATTGGGGTAGCTTACGACAGTCCAACAATAGCAGTCTGCAGGCCCACAGGTGAAGAAACCAGTAGCTGTTCAGGCCATGTGGCTGGAGGTCTCAGCAGTCCCAATCTAGCAGTGAAGGCCTGAAGGCTCCCTGGGGAGCAACTGCTCTTCAGTCCATGATGTGAGGCTGAGGAAACTGGGTTCCAACGTCCAGGAAGGGTAGGAGAGCAGGATGCGAGTGCAAGTCATGAACAAGCACCAGCAGCCGGGGGAGGAAGGAAGAGAGGTTCCCTTCCCCTCAAGCTTACTTATATTTAGTCTCCTTCTGGAAGGCCCACCCACTGGGGGGAAGAGCTCACTCTGGAGAAGGGACCTCCTCCCTTCTCCAAAATCCCAAAAGGATTTTGTCAATGCTTTCTGCAGGCAAACTCAGAGACCCGCCCAAGATTACGATGGATTAGATCAAGTTGACGAATTTAACCATCACAAGTCTTCTCCAAAATCCCAAAAGGATTTTGTCAATCCTTCCTGCAGGCAAGCTCAGAGACCCACCCAAGATTACTGTGGATTATTACACAGGTCAAGTTGACAAATAAATTTAACCATCACAAGTACCAAAGCAGAGACCAGGAAATTCAGAAGAGAGATGGGCAGGAAAGAGAGATACATTCACAGTTATCCTGAATATGAGACCCTCATACAGCAGGCCCAAAGTTTAGAGGAAAATAACCACAAGGTAGATCTAGAGTTTAAAAGAAATGCACTCCTGGTAGATGGAGAGATCAGAGAAAAGTCATACATGTAATTAAAGAACGAAGTTATCCCAAAGCACAACACAGATAGAAGACAAGTGGAAAACTACCCAGGCCAAGAAATAGTGCTCTCCCCCACCCAGCCAGGCCAGATAGGGGAGAGTCACACACAGATCACCGAGCAGAGAGAGGGGAGTGAGAAGAGCAAGGACACACCTTTAGAGTTGATTAAACATGGATTCTTTCATCAGACTCGGGTGTGTAAAGGGAAGACTTGATTGGCTTGTAGATTTAAGGGGGCTGACCCAAAGGCCAGCCTACCTAGATACTGTGCTAGACTGTGGAGGCAGCCTGGGCTCCTGCAGCCTTGTAGATGAAACTGGATGAGACATGAGTTCCATTCCTGCCAAGAAGGGGTGGCAATTTTTTTATTTTCTCTTTGGGCTCCTGTCCCTCATTAAACCTTCTTAAAAGAAGGAAGTTTTCTCCTGAGGCTCCTTCATTATAGCTGATAGTGGAGCTTGAAGCTACTGGATAGCTGAGGCAGGAGAATCAAAGCTAGTTTGGCTAGCATAACAAGACCCTGATTCATATTAATTTTAAAAACTTCGATAGGCTGGGGATGTAGCTTCGTGCAAGAGCACGTGCTTGCCCTGGCTTTGGTTCCAGTGCTGGGAGAAAGCTGGGGACATATGTCAGTAATACCAGCACTCAGGAGGCTGAGGCAGTGGGATTTCACATCCGAGGCCAGCCTGGGTTACAAAGCCATATGTCTTAGTTCCTCTCTCATTGCTGGGACAAAATAACTGAAAGGAAGCAACTTGAAGAAGGGAGTGTTTAACCTACTTACATTTTGAGGGAAATAGTCCATTATGGTGGACAGCTTGTCACACTGTAGTTAGGAAGTAGAGGCTAGACAGGATGTGGGGCTGGGTTATAAAACCTCAAGAGGGGCTGGAGAGATGGCTTAGCAGTTAAAGGCGCTTGCTTGCAAAGCTAGAAAGCCTGATGACCCAGGTTGTATTCCCCAGAACCCATGTAAAGCCAGAGGCACAAAGTGGCACCTGTGTCCGGAGTTTGTTTGTAATGGCAGGAGGCTCTGGTGTGCCCATACTCACCCTCTTTCTGTCTGCCTTTTTCTCTTAACACACACACACACACACACACACACACACACACACACACACACACACACCTCCAAAAACCCTCAAGACCTGCACCTGCCCCCTGTGGGCCACTTCCTCCATTCTCCAGCAGGGCTCCACCTTCTAAAGATTCCACAACCTTTCCAGACTGTGCCACCATCTGGGGACCAAGTGTTTAAATGCATGAGCCTCTGCAAATAACACCACACACACACACACACACACACACACACACACACACACACACACACACACACACACAGCGGCCGACAAGTATTAGAGCTCCTTTAGGATGTGTTTCTAAACATTGTATTGACCCCCTCCACGCGCGTCCACATATACCATGGTCATAACCCCCCCTTCACCCCCTCTCTCCCCTCCCCCTTCCCACTGTACTGATGAAGCCCCTCTTTCCAACTGGGCCCTCTTCTGTTTTGATGTCATCACTTCCCCTCCTATTCTGCGGTCTTCTGTAGGTAGGGTCAGCCACTGGGAGGTCATGATTATCAAGGCCCCTCTGTGTATTGTAACGCCCTCCTCCCTTTCCTTGGGCTCTTACATTCTTTCATCTCTTCCACGACAGTCCCTGAGCCTTAGAGGGTCTATAGGGATCGACGCCTCAGTTAGTGCTGAACACTCCACTGTCACTTCTTCTCAGCACTGGTGACTTTTGAGTCTCCCCAGAGGTCACCACAGGGCTTTTGTTTTGCCTCCTTTTCCTTTCTACTTACAGAGCTGTTTATGGTAAACTTGGGATCAGGCACTTTGCTCTTTCCTGTAGTCACTGGGGGCTCCTGTTTTTCTGCTTCCCAGTGGAGAAGGTCCGGAGCCAGTGGGAGAACACGCAGCACGGTGTGGAACTGAGGCGGCGGCAGCTCGAGGACATGGTCGTGGACAGTGTGCAGTGGGACGACCACAGAGAAGAGACCGAGGAACTGCTGAGGAAGTTCGAGGCTCGTCTCTACATGCTTCAGCAGGCCCGGAGGGACCCGCTCAGCAAGCAAGTCTCCGAGAACCAAGTAAGGCTCCTTTCTTGCATACATTTTTAATATTTTATTTATTCATTTTCAAGGAGAGAGAGAGACAGAGAGAGAGAGAGAGAGAGAGCGCACCAGGGCCACCACCTTGTGGGTCTGGCCTATGTAGGTCCTGGGGAATTGAACCCGGGGCCTTAGGCACTGGAGGCAAGTGCCCCAACCGCTAAGCCAACTCTCCAGCCCTCTTTCATATTTTTGGGCAGCATCATTTTGTTGGCTAGACTTCTAAGGAGCTTGTCATGTTCTCCTAAATTCTTGGAGTACATATTGAGAATTATATAAGGAATTTGATCATGAAAGTTTTTCTTTTTTCTGAAAGATTTCTGGAGGCATAGAAATATGCATTTTTGCAGATGGAACCACAACCCAAAATATGCAAAGAGAATTTTAAAGACCCCAATAACCTTACTTTACTCCCTTCCTTGCTTACCTTGGAGTTTGTTGACTGTGTGTGTGTGTGTGTGTATGCATGCATGTATGTATGTGTATTTGTGTGTAGATGCATATGTGTGTTGGGGGTGCATGCGTGTGTGTGTGTGTGTGTGTGTGTAGGCTAGAAGTAGACATTGTTGTGTTCCTCAATTATTTTGTGCCTTACTTTATATTAATGTATATATATATATATATATATATATATATATATATATGGTTTTTTGAGGTAGGGTCTCACTCTGGCTCAGGCTGAGCTGGAATTCACTCTGTAGTCTCAGGGTGGCCTTGAACTCACAGCAATCCTCCTACGTCTGCCTCCCAAGTGCTGGGCTTAAAGGCATGCGCCACCACACCCAGCTGAGTGGGTATGCCATGTTCTCTTGCAAATGTAAACAGACTCTAGATGCGTGCACAACTTTATGCATCTGGCTCTCTGTGGATACTGGGTAAATGAAGTCAGCCATCAGGCTTAGGAGCTGAGTCATCACCCCAGCCCTGTACCTTACTTTTTGAGACTTGGTGTAGTTTTCTCTTTCTCTGTCTCCCTCCCTCTCTCTCACCGAATCTGGAGCTAGCCAAAGTGGTTAATTAGCCAGCCAGCAAGCCCCAAGAATCCTCTGGTCCCCACTTCCCCGTGCTATGTGCTGCTGATCCCACTTATGTGGGTGCTGGGGTCTAAACTCACATCTCCAGGCCAACACTTGATCCACTGAGCCATCTTCGCAATGCCCCCTGGAGGTTATTGTATTTATAACATTTCCTGATTTTATTTGACTGCTACTGTAGTGAGCAGGTCACACGATACATAAATTGAGTTTCTTTTAATACCTTTTAATCCACATTGTTTTATCAGTGGTTCCTTTCTCTGATAAATTTGATTGTACAGTTGATAATATCAAACACTTTTGGTTATTTTAAATTGCCTCTCAATCATAGAAAACATTTTTGAATTGGAGGTTGTGACTGGGAGGTTGTATTTTTTACTTTTTTTTTTTTTGGAGTTTGTAATTTGATATAACATTTTATTTGTCCTTTAGGTAGCCTGAGATGAAAATGTACTTTTATGAGTTGTATAGTAATGTCAAATGTCCAGGAAGTTATATCTAGATCCCAGAAGTGTGTTTTTAATTTTTACAGGTATAGTTTTTCCTAGGTATAATTCATTTACTTATTATATATTTATTTTCACCTTTTAATTTATTATGATCCAAGAGCAGAAGACAGAGGTTTCTGGGGTGTAGTTCATTGTCCTTTTCAGCCATTTCTATGCAGACTGTTCCTTCCTAAATGATACAAGTTTAAGTGAGAACCAGATGCGCAGAGAGGGAAGGAAAAAGATGACGGGATTGGGAAGTAAGATACCTCATAGGTCACCTTTGAATATCACTTGCTATGTACATGAATTCTCAGGTACTTGCCTTTTTGCCTCTAGAATTATTTCAGTTTGAACATATGTACATTGTTCATCATCTTACTTTTTTTTCCTCCTTTTGTGATAACTGTGCAAAGCATATTGAAAGTCCCTAGGAGTCCAGGGGTTGGGTAAACCTTGTTACTGAGTGACCAGGTCTAATGGCGATGTTTCACTCCAGCTACTGCTTCAAGAACTGGCTTCTGGCGATGGGATCATCATGGCATTTGACAATGTCCTGCAGAAACTACTGGAAGAATATGATAACGATGACACGAGGAACGTAAAAGAGACCACCGAGTACTTGAAAACATCGTGGGTCAATCTCAAACAAAGGTAACTTGCCATCCCTGGAGAGTGAATTTGTACTGTCATCTGGAGGATCTAAATCATTTGACTTTCTCCTGGACATTAACCAGATATACTGGTTTATTTTTATGATTTTTATGGCTAATGTTTGCTACTCCTATATTGTGATGTGCTGAGTTCATATTGTCTATTGAAGTGATGTCTTCTTGAATTTCTGTGAAAATTTTCCTTGAATAAGTGGTCCAGGTCTATCCAGTCTGGCAGTCTAGGAGAGTTATGAATACAGCCCAACATAAAATCATAAATTTATTTAAAGTGTGTGTGTGTGTGTGAGAGAGAGAGAGAGAGAGAGAGAGAGAGAGAGAGAGAGAGAGAGAGAGAGAGAGAGAGAAGATACACAGTTCTTGAGCAGGATCTTTATAGTTGATAATGTTATATCACAGTGTCAAGCAAAGCAAACACAAATCTGCTCTCGCAACCATGGGCCATGGTTTGGTCACCCCTAGAGCCTTTTTATTATTTTTATTTTATGTTTGAATTTTCTTGTTCTTCTTAGTGTATTATCTACAATGCATTTTGTAGTCCTCTAGCAAGGAACACAGGTATATTTACCTATAGTAGCTTTATTGGTGAGTATAATAATGTAGTATTTGGCTGGGACATTCCTCAGCTGAAAAGCAGACATTGTAGTTCCATCACTTGGTTCTGAAATAATCTGTGTTTCAGTTTCAACTTATTTGTTATCTTTTTTTCCCTATTGCTGTCTAGTTGGTTTATCTCAAACAGCCTAAAATACCATATGCTTCCAAAAGAGGTTTTCTGTCACTTAGCTTTGTGAGATTTGAGGAAACATAAACAGTAGTTGCCATGTTTTAATATTGCAAGTTTATACACATCATCTTACACTGGGAATGTCTGCTGGGAGTGAAATGATGGTTTCTCAACTATCATGCTCTATTCAAATGTAATTTCCTGAAAACTGCTTTGTTATCAAAACACATATTTTTGCAGTGCATAACATTGATATCAGAACATTTTGTGATGTTTATTTCTGATAATAAAGTATGG
>PVHP010036581.1:0-17008 GCA_004024765.1 Zapus hudsonius | reverse complement strand
CCTTCTAGAAGATCAGAGACTGCAAATTCTTTCAGCAGGCAGTAAGCATTTATTAGTAGTCTGTGATGTTTGAATACAATGCCTTTTACCACTGGTAGTCCTTACTTAAAGTTTACATAATGTCTTCCTAATTTTGTCTCCCATACATAATTCCATCTCTCCAACATTTCTTATACCCATTTACTTCATCCATAAAATGATTTCAAACAATAGCAATCCTTTGCTATGGTCATATTTTGAAATTAAGAACCTAAGAGAAATTTTAGAATATCAACTTAGCCAAAGGATATGGCTTGCACCTAGCTCCACAACTTACTGTTTACTTTCAATTTAATTTCTCTTAATATAAATCATAGAAAATGAGATATTATCAGTTTCTTTACATCAGAAGTGATATACTTGTTAAGCTAGAAATGATTATGTAAAAGTGATTAGTAAAGTACAAAATGCATACTAATCATATTTCTTCAGTAAAATTTAGACAATATTTAGTATTATTTGGCCTAAAAGTTAAATACCAAAGAATTATTATGCTCTCCTCCCTGACTGTTCATTGAATTCTCCTTCTATTTGTGCTTGGTTCAGTATCCTGATGCTACCGAAGAGGACCTCACTTCACACGTGGAAAGCGAGGAGTCAGATGGTGCATTCAAAGTCATCCCGGTTGCTCAGCGTCTGAAAGTGCCCTCTGACTGGGACAGCCATGGCAAGGGCAGTCATGAATCAAGTCAGCTGAAAGACCACAGTGTAGAGAGCCATAGCCAGGAGCAGTCCAGAGAGCATAAGCAGAAGGCCAGTCATGAAAGCACTGAGCATTCTGATGGGCTTGACAGCAGGGAAAGTTCCAAAGTCAGCCAGGAGCTTCACAGCCATGAAGACAAGCTAGTCCTAGACCCTAAGAGTAAGAAAGAAGACAAGCACCTGAAGTTTCGCATTTCTCATGAATTAGATAGTGCGTCTTCAGAGGTCAACTAATAAAAAGAGAGAGAGAAAAACATACAGCTTCTTTGCTTTTAGTAAAAAAGAAAGAATACATTAGTGAAGGTTAAGAGAGAATATAAAATGCTTATTTCTCCGTTTAGTAAGTAGATGTGTATGTACATGGAGAAGGAAATAGATGTTGTTAATCATTAGTTTAGCTTGTTGCTTCATGGAAACACCCTTGTAATCGAAAAGCTTCCACATTTTGTCTATGTCCTTTACATAGGAAAAAAATGTAAACTACCACTGTATTCTAATGATTGTTATTCTTTTATGAATAGAAATGTATGAAGAAGGCAAGACACTTTTATGAGTTAAAACAGAAACTATAACATTCTGTGTCACTATAATCGTTTGTTTTTTCAAATTAGTGTACATTATGTTGTGATTATTTTTGTTGGTGTGAATATAAATAAAAGATATAAATGTTATATCTTGAATGTAACAAGAGACTGGTCGTGTCAGTTACTTTTTGACTTGGTATTCCACAGTTGTTTTACAATTCATAAAATATAACCATGTTCTTGAACTTGCCTGACTTAGTAGAGCAATCTGTGGTCTGCAGGATCAACTGCAGTTTCTGAGCAACAGTTCCTAGTCCACAGGACAAGGGGTACCTTGGAGGTGCAGCCAGAACCCTCCAGCTGCTCAGGGTGCTCCCAGCGAGTGTTGCTTGCTGACTGCACCACTAATGTAAAAGCTAATGAAAGCCTTATGTCATCTAAAGCCAATTTCATTAGTTCTCTTCATTACCTATTAGTTTGCTCAGGAAAAGTTGTTGCTTTGCTGCCCTTGATAAACCCTGTGTTGGTCTTATAAATATTCTGATCACTTTTTTTTCTTAAATATATACTTATTGTCCATAATGAGTTACATTATTCAGTGGGCAAACAATGAGTTGTTATCCCCAATTCCCTAATGCCCCCCTCCCCATCCCCAATCAGCTGGATATCCTCCTCCGTGGGCCGTCTGTATCAGTCCCTGTGGCAGGGGACCCTGGATAGTTTAGTACTTAGCCCGGTCCTCATGGCCCAGGTGTGTTGATACTGGAGGGTACCAAGCCTGTGGATAGTTCTGATCACTTTTGATAAGGAAATAATCCCTTTGTAATTAAAATATTTTTAAATGTTGTTCCAAAGGGTTGGAGGAGATAGCCCAAAAGCTTGCTGGTAAATGCTGTTTTAGGTGATTAGCAAAATAGCAAAATTATCAATTTCATTCAAAAGTAAAATTTTAGGAAGATCGAAGGGGTGCAAGCTTCTTCTATTCCATGTCTTGCTCTCCTGCTCTTTCTAAAACTAGGATTTCCATTTAGAAGTTATAAAATTTTCTGTGTTCCCTGGGACAGAAGTAAAAACATGAAACTGTAGAACTTCTTTTTAAAAAACTGACTGAAACAAAAACCAATATAGTTAGCCACTGATCACAGGAAAACTTTTAGCCTTCAATTCTTGCATAAGCAAGTAAATAAAAAATAAAAATGTGTAAGTTGAGTGCCCATTTTAAAGAGTAAAAAAAGGATACAAAGTAAATCAGCAGAAAGAAAATGATGAATAATAAAGTGAGGAAAAAAATCAATGAGAGAAGGAACAAGAAAATATAGAAACTAGTAAATAGAGATGTCAGTTCTTCGTAAAAGAACATTAACAAAACACATAAACACTGCCTAATAAAGAAAAAAGGTAGAACGCATATATTGAATTTTTTAAAAGCAGATTACCAATGAAACTACTTTGAAAGTAAATGAGACTATACAATTCTGTATTCTGTCTAAATCAAATGAAAACCTACATGACTTGATCATGTTCTTGGGAAAACCAACACAGATATTCCTCAATTTAGGATGAGGTAACATCTAGAAAAGTTCATTATGAGATGAACATTTTGCAAATGAAATTTGCACTTATCTGGAGAAGGAGCTCACAGGTAGGCTCCATGAAAAGCATGTGTGATGCCTTGGATTCCATTACCAGCACTTTTAAAAGATTCATTACACTGAATACCAAACATCCTAGTCTAGAACCTTAGCCTTAGAGTATCCTGTAGAAATCAGGTGTTTTCCTTGGTAGTCACATAGTTCTACTGGATGGGCACTGATTTACACCATCACAAAGCTAAACCTCAATGAATTTCAAGTTAGGAAACATCTGCATGTTGAAATCAAGCCCATATTGTAAAGAAAGGATAAACACACACATTTCTACTGCAGAAAGAGAAAACGGCTATCAAAGCTATGAAAAACTACTCCAAATCTATTAAACTTTTGAAGACTAGAGGGGCTCATTGATATGTGACTAGTAGTAGAATAGTAAAGAAGGAAAGGGGCTGGAGAGAGAGCTCAGTGGATAAAACACTTGCCATGCAAGCATTTAAGACCATGAAGCATGGTAACACTCACTTGGAATCCCAACATTTAGCAAGCAGAGGCAGGAGAATCACTGAGGCTTGCTGGCTAGCTTGTCCCGAATAGGTGAGCTCCAGGTTTTGTGCAAGACCCTATCTCAAAAAGTAAGGTGGCAAGTGATTAAGAAGACACCTGATGTTGACCTCCAGCTACTACACACACTCGCCACATGCACATACACACATGCACATACACATACACTATTAGGTTATGAATGAATGCAACAGCCACTTCATGTATGAAAGATAGTGCCCCAGAGTACTCTCCCTATTCTCTGGGTCTTACATCCATTCCTTCACCTCTTCCACGATGTTCCCTGAGCTTTGTGGGGGCATGATAGAGATGTTCCATTTAGCACTGAGCACTCAATAGCTACTTATTTTTAACATTTTGATGAGTTTTGAGTCTTTTCCAATATCCAACACCTTCTGCAAAAACAAGCTTCTCTAGCCAATAAGGAGAAGCAGCACTAATCTATGGCATAAATATAATGTAATTTTTAGGGGACAATTTGATGAGCACAACATATCCATTTAGTCAAACCATAAGGAGTTTCCCTTCTAAATCATAGGCTTTTTACTAGTTTTTTAGTAACAGGCATGGACTACCTCACATGGAGTTGGGCCCCAGATCCTATCAAGGAGGAGTTGTTTACCTCATAACTCATGCCACAATTGCACCAGTAGGTACATCTTGCCTGTCTGTCCAGTTGTGTAGTAAGCAGAGTGGATCAAGCATAAACACAAGACCTGTTAGAAGGAACATGATGTTTTGGGTTCAGAACTGACACGGTGCCACTTTGAATCAAATTCCATTGTCAAACCCATATCAATGAGCAAGTAAAGTATACTCTACCACAGTGAATCATCATAAAGAAACAGAAAAGTAACTTACACCAAACATACATAGCCCTTGAAAAATTCAACAGTCATTGCTGATTTTATAAAATAAAATTAAAATTATGGAATAATTCAAACCAGCATCATTCTTAATAAACAGAAACATTGTTTTGAGGTAGGGTTTCGCTCTACCCCAGGCAACCTGGAATTCACTATGTAGTCTTAGGCTTGCCTCGAACTCACAGCGATCCTCCTACCTCTGCCTCCTGAGTGCCAGAATTAAAGGTGTGTGCCACCACGCCCAGCTGACAGATGCATTTTTATTATCATCAAGGATAAAGCAAGTATGTCCTCTCTCCCCACTATTTAGCACTGCTTTGGAAATATAAACTAATGTTAAAAATATTTAGATGTATAAGAATTGATAAAATATTAAATCACATCTATACATGGTGACATAATACCTACTTGGCAGACTGAGAATCAGTACTAAATATTGCAAATAATAAATTCTGTAAAGTAGTGCTATATAAAAGTTACCTAAAACCTAATCAAAGAATTACAAGCAGTAGCTATTTGGCAAGAGATGATAAATGTCATTCATATATAAGTAAAATACTGAGTAGGAAAGATGAAATGGTATACTAGGAAAACCAACCAAAGGTTTGAACAAATGAAAAGACATTTACTTTTATAGGACTATTCAGCACCATAAGATGTCAATTTTCTCCAAGTAACATATACATTTAATATGACTATTATAAAATAATAATAAACTTTTCCCCCGGAGCATCTAAGACTACTTGGGGAAAGATGGGCTTTTCAATACATGAGTTTGAATCACTAGATATTGAGTTGACAATGATCAAATTGTATCCATATCTTACATTGTTCCTCAAACATAATCTCCAATAAATCAGAGATCTAAATTTAAAAAGCACCAAGAAAACAAACACATGAAGGAGTTACTTTATAACCTGGGCACCAGGAAAACTTTTCTAACGGTGAGAATACAATTTCCTACCACAGTCCCTGCAGACATCATTAGTCAAGTGAAGGTGAAGGTGACCCTGAGCTCCTGACGTACTTGCTTCAGCTGGCACAATCAACTGCAAATCACCACAGTTAATTGTATTGTTCCACCTTCATAGAATGCAAGCATCCCATTCCCTTTTAATAAGCTATTACTGTGATCACAGCCAAGGGCATGACCGATTTAATCCTGAAATTGCATCTTTGAATACTGGTACCATTCAAAGACCATTTCCTGTACCATTTCTCTGTTAACCAAGGTTTATTCAGACAGAAAAATTACACTAGTAATTCGAGAGAAACTTGTATATAAAGAATTAGCATCTAGAGGTAAAGGGTTAATCAGAAAAGATAAAAAGACAACCTTAAGGATGCCATAAGGCTGAGAGTACCCAAATAAAGAGCAATTTGCAAAAGAGACCCTTTCCCCAAAACCCATAAATGAAAAGGGTCTAGCTACAGCATGGCAAATGACAGACAAGTTTGCTGTGTGGTCTCTAGTAGGGGCTGGTCCCCAGCTGGTGGGTTCAAGTATGCTAACAAGATGTTGTGGCTTGAATCAGGTGCCCTCTCCTCCCATAAGAGCATGCGTTCTGAATACTTGGTCCACAGCTGGTGACAATTTGGGAGGTGGAGCCCTGCTGGAGGTGTGTTGTTGGGGTGGGCTTAGGGGTGTTTTAGGCAGCTTCCCTTGTCAGTGTTCTGCTCACTCTCTTGCTCTTATCCACCCGCAGCAGAAGTCATGCCCAGCCTCTGCTCATGGCATGCTTTCCCCTGCATCATGAAGCTTCCCCTTGACACTGTAAGCCAAAATAAAAACTCTCCTCCATCAGCTGCATTTTCTCAGGTACTGTATCCCAACAACAAGAAGGTAACTACAACACAGGGTCCTTGCAGAAAGTTACCAGCAGACCAAGACTGGCAGGCAGGACTGCTGGTCAGGACTGCTGAGCAGAAGGAAGCCAGGGTGAGTGTCAGTGGGTGTTCTGCAAGGACAAGGACACCAGGAACAATCTGAGTGAGCAGTTCTGCAGTGTCCCTCCAGTGCCCTCTGCTGACAAAGCTCACCACTGTGCCAGCTGGCAGAGCAAGCCTGCTTGCTGGTCCAACTCCAACATCACGGATGGAGTCGTAAAAGAGAGGCAGCAAACTGATAGTTAATTGGAAAAAGGCTAATTCCTGTTGTTGGCCAAAAAAAATAATACAAAAGAAACCTGGGGCATCATTTTATGGTGGACAAAATGAACTCTCATCCAAGGGACCAAAGAGTAAATTTGAAGGGGGTTTCCACCGGCTAAGTTGGGCCAATAAGAAGAGCAATGAAAAGAATAATGGCAGCAATGGGTCACAGAAAATTATATGTTTTATTTCTATTGGCATATAGTGATTTCAAGAGAGAAAGAGATCATAAAAGAAGGAAACTCTCCTTCACAGGTGAACAATGACTAATAATAAATATAGAAAGAACAATAAAATTAGAAAATTGAGCCCATCATTGTGGCGCATGCCTTTAATCCCAGCACTCAGGAGGCAAATGTAAGAGGATCACCCAGAGTTCAAGGCCACCCTAAGACTATATAAATGAATTCCAGGTCAGCCTGAACTAAAGTGAGACTCTACCTCAAGAAAATATATAATAATTTTTATAGTTAGAAAATTATATCACAAACCATAATGTAATACTTGATTCAGGAAATGAATTACTGCTAAATGTTAGATTTATTGCACAAAAAGTGATTTGGAAGAAGTATTCACCTGTTCTCCACATATTATTACTCAACAATTTCAAAAGGAAGTTGCTTTTAACTAGAGAGATTCAGAAGTCAGCATCTTTATCTGATATCCAGACTTGGCTTCACTAACACCTCCTGTTGTAGTTAGCCACACACCACTGGGATGAATCTCCACACCAGTCACAGTTTTGGGAGGAAAGTATTTATTAAAGTAACAGATCCAGGGGAAGTTTCAGAATGGCAAAAGAGACTGATCCCCTTTTACAGATCCAAGCAGAGAGAGAGAGACCCAGCACCAGCAACTCAAGGAAGCATAATCTTAACTAGCCAACAACAGCAGGACTACCAGATTTGAGCTCAGGCTACCCTTTGCATACATATAGCTGGAAATTTACATCCACCCCAGAATCACCTTTGGGCTGGAGCCTAAAATCCTGCCTAGGTGACATCTCCTCCAGCCAGGCAGCTGGAGAAAAACTTATAAATTTATTGGGGGACATCCATTCAAACTACCACACCTCCTTTCTAAATCCATGATGAAACAGGAAGCATGCAACATTCCTTTTCTTATCATGTGCAAGGCTTTGGGTCTAAAGTCAAACACCACACACACGCACACACACATGCGTGGGCGCACACATGAGCGCAATACACAAGTGCACATATATTGGAAACAAATGCAACGCCATTTATAAAATATTTCTCTAAAAATATTCAATAAAATGAAACCATCGAAAAACAAAATTTGGACCATTGGCCTGAACTTTACAAAAAGCAGTATTATCAGATGAAATATAGGGCACCTTCTGGAAATTTGAGTTTCAGAAAAATAATAAATTGCAAGATGGAACAACAATCCCAAGACATTAGAGCAAATATATTTACCAGATCAAAACTGCTCTAAAAGCTGTAATAAACACAGTGGGCAAATTCTCAGAAAGAGAGAATCACATGCTTGAGAAAAAATAGGGTCCATTTTACAGCAGTTGAAAGAAGTTCTCTGGCCATGTATCTTGAACCATTTGTATAGAGTCAAAAAAAAGCTACAATCTATTCATCAGGAAGCTCAAATGCAATACAATTTTATTAATTATTCTCTCATGCATTAGGTGGCTATAATTGTTCATTCTCCATGTTACTTTGTAACTTCCTACCTGCCTCTTCCTATTTCTTCCTCCTATCATGCTGGAATATAAATTGTAGTAACAATGGCCTTTTTCCTAATGATTTCCATGTAATTCTTTCAAGGATAATGATGTCTTTAATAAAAGATTAGTGTTTTACTGTCAGCTAATATGCTGTATACAATGAAGCTGCACAGTTGTCCCCCAAATATTTTCTATAGCACTTTGTTTTTTTTCAATCAAGATTTATTTGAAAATGGAAATCAAAGGTACTCACTAAGATTTTAATGTCAGATAAACCCTGATATATCTTTTAGTATAATATATCTCATGATTATATTAAAAGATGATTTATAAAGAGACAAGAAAGCCAAAAATAAAAGCAAGATCCTCCTAACATCAGATTCTGTTTGAAACCTGACCCAGTAAGTTGTGATACCTTATATATACAACTCCTAGTGGTCTAGGGCAAGGACTTAGAGAAACTGACCATGTATAGCTGGTGGGAATGTAATATAGTATGTCCACAATGAAAAGTAGTTTGGCAGTAATTTGAAGCTTAAATGAACTTTACATATGATCAAGAAAGCATACTTGGTCATCCATCCTAGGAAAATTAAAATATATGTCCACTCAATTGTATGAAATTTAAAACAACTTTATTTGAAATAGCAAAACCTGGAAATAACACATGTACTTCAATGGGAGAAAGCTTAAGTAAGCTATAGCACCACTACAGTTTGAAGCTGAAATATACCCAATGGCCCATGTGGTAGGCTTGGTTCTCATGTTATGAGCTATTAGGACTTAGTGGAGCCTTTGAAAGGTAAAACCTAATGGGAGGAAGTTATGTCTCTAGGGCAGGTCCTCCAAGATGATTATGGGACCCTAATCTGCCTCTTTCTCTCTCTCCCCTTCCTAGCTGCTGGGATGTAAATGACTTTGCTCTGTCATGTGCATGTCATAACATGCTGCCCTCTTCAGGCTCAAAAGCAATGGGACAATGGATCATAAACAGAAATTTTTAAAAGGTGACCCAAGCCAGGCATGGTAGAAACAAATCTCTGGTCATGTCTGTGAGGGATATTTTCTATACTAGATTAGTTGAGGTGGAAGGACCCACCTGTGGACAGCAGCATTCCATAGGCTAGGTTTCTGATCTGAGTATTAAAAAAAGAAAGAACATTGGCTGAGATTCAACATTCAGTTTCCTCTCCTCTGTTTGTATAAAGATGTGGTACAAGCTTTCTTCTCAGGCCTTGATATACCTGCCTGGCCATAATAGACATTTCCCCTTAACACTGTAGGCCGAAATTAAACCGTTTCTTTCCTTAAGCTCCTTCTGGATAGGTATTTTGTCCAAGCAATGAGAAAGTAACTGATGCAGAAAATTTGCACCAAGAATGGGATCATTGCTGTGATAAATACTGACCATGTCGTTCTTAATCTTTTGGAGCTGGTTCGAAAGAGGAATATGAAAGCATTTGGAACTTGGAACATAGAACTTGGTGAAGCCACACAATGCTTTAAGCAGAGCTTAATAGGTCATTCTTATGGGAGCTTGAAAAACCAGAAGGCTGAGAGAAACGTGGATTGTGGAGACTTGGGTTATAAGGTTCTACAGGGGAAAATGGATTTTTATTGGGAAATGAGCTAGAGGCAATTTGTGTGATATACTGACAGAGAAACTGTGTTCTTCCTGTGTCCTGAGAACTTGGGTAAAGTTGAATTTAGAAGTAATGAATTAACATATTGGCACAGGAAATATCAAGACAGAGTAATATTGAATCTATGGTGTGGCTTCTTTGAGCTGCTCTAATTGAAATCTGAAGTGAAAGAGACCAAAAAGCAGAGCTGTAAGTTATGAAAAAAGTGAAATTTGGCAGGGAAAGAAATATAAGCAAAATTTAAAATCCCAGTCCCAGAAATAGCAGCCTCATCAGCTGTAATTATTAGAGACTGTGATGGCTAGGGTTTGTTGTCAACTTGACCTTTTTAGTAATCTTGGGTTGTTCTCTGAGGATGTTCACAAGAAGGCATCCTCTCATTAGGGGGCAGGATGTAAGGAAGCTCAGGAAAACTAAAAACAAACTTTCCTTCTTGGGAAGACAGTGCAGGAGGGAAATTCCAGAGACTCAGGGAGTAAACAAGTCTGGGAAAGGGTTACAAGACCCCACCAGAAGGCAATATAAATGGGGAGGAAGTCTATCCTGCCCCCCTCTGCCTGTTTTGCTGTTCTGTGTGTGTGGTGTTGGTGATGGGGTTCTCTCTCTGCTTGGACCTATAAAAGGGAGCAAGTCTCTTTCTCTATTATGGAACTTTCCCTGGATCTTATAGTTTCAATAAATCCTTTCCTCCCATAACTGTGCCTGGTTTGGAGATTCATCCCAGTGTTACGTGGCTGAATACAACCATTTTGGTACCAGGAGTGGAGTGATGAATGAGATGAATCTGACTGTGTGGATTTTGGTCTTCTGGAACCAAAATGAATCTGGACTGTGTGCTGGAGGAATGGACATGGACTTGGTATGCCTTCCAGAGCAGTAAGGCAAGTTTTATGGACTATTCTGGTGAGAGTTTGAAAATGCTAAGTGCAGAGAGAGTTGCATTTGGAGGCTTGGCTTGTGAACTTTCCATGGGGAGGGAGAGACTGCAGAAAACTTTATGGGAATGGAATTACTGGAATAAGAGCTGGTTGCATTCTACTGCCTATGTCCAGAGAGCTTGATTGAGGTTGAATTTTAAAAATGGACTGTTATGTTTGGATAATGATATGGAACTGAGAATTTAAGATTTAATGTTGGAAAAACCTCAAAGCAAGTTTAATTTACTGGCACAGAGACTGGATTTAGGTCTCTCTGATGCTGCTATTGTCAACACATTAGCACTCCTAAAGAAGATAGCCTTACTGCTCTACATTGAAGCAATAGAAAGGATACCTGGGGTGTTTCCACCCAGGGTGGACTGAATTATAGAGTGTGCAAACTCTCTTGGAAGGAGATAGCCAAAAGGAAGGAATCTGCTCTTCAAGGTCATGATTTATTTTGTCTCTGAATTAGCAACATGGCTGTGTCCTGCATACCTGGTATTGCTTTTAGAAGCATGAGAAATGCATGCATGGAGTGGGTCATGAAGTGCACATGGTTCCAGGAGCCGCTGCTGAGATGCAGTATATGCAACAGGGTGTAAAGTCCCTGATTGGCTAGTGAAGCCTTTGGAAGGTGAACCGTGATTTGTAATAGAGACCCGAAGATGTTTTGGATATACCAGGACTGTGCAAGGGCTGCCATGGAGTGCTGTTGGCTTGGGATGGAAGTTTTCCCCAGCTTTTCAGTCAAGCTGGAAGGGATGGAATTAGAGAATCCAGAGACTGTAAGTCACTGGTTGTGATATTGGACTTGAATTGCAGCTGTTCGATGTTTGCCTAATGGTTGTTGAGTTTGCATTGGTCCAATCTTCTTATACCTTATAGAAGTTGGAAGTGTTTACTCTGTGCCATTATATGTAACTTGTTTTGATTTTACAGAACTCACAGGTAAGATACCTTGCACTGTGTTGGGGGAAAAGTATGCATTTCTGGTTGGATGTGGGATAGTTTCATTATGTTAGGTGGAATTATGATCTTGTTACTGTCTTCATTTGTAAATTAAGTATGATGTACAAAGATATGGCTTGATGTCAAGTTGACAAGGGGTGGGCTTGTGATGGCTAGTTTTGTTCTCAACTTGCCTTTTTAGTAATCTTGGTTTGGATATTCATCCCATCATCCAGCATCATGTGGCTGACTACAACAGAGACTGCTACCATTAATGAAATATCAACTGTTCTGCACTGGGAAGATAGGAAGGATACTGAGAGGACAAGACCCAACCCATTGAAGGCTCTAGCTACTAAAAATGAATTATTTTTTTAAAGAAAAGGCCTTGAAGAAAGAATACTTGAAGGAGTTCTCTGCTATTCAAGGTCAGTATACAGAGTCTGCTACAGCTACATTCATTCCATGGGTACCAATTTCATCCTGACTTTGCAGTTAAACTTGGCAGCACTCCCCATGTGATATTGATTTTGGAAGAGTGAGAGAAACTAGATTGAGGAGATCATGCAGCATTGTGACACCGTTCCAGAGAGATAATGAGGCTAAGTAATGTGAAGCCAAGTTTAAATCCTTGTGAAGCCTTGTGTGATCACTGCTTAAAGCTGTAAAGGTGAGCCCTAAATTGCAATTGAGGACTCGGGTTATTAGAGATACCAAAACCGTGGAATATATGCCAAGGAAATCTGTGGGCTTGGGATGGGTCTGGCCCATGGAAGAGGCTACAGGCAGCACAGCTAGAGAACTGGAGACTCTCAAGACCTTTGGAGTCCAGATGTTCCCATCACTAATCTCAGATGCCAGATATGGAGCTGAAAGATTTGGAGTTTGCTCTGCTGGTTTCTTTCTTACTTTGGTTTGATTATTCCTTATTATGTCTTAATTCTTTCCCTTAGGATTTGGAACATTTACTTTGTGCCAATATATAAGTAGGTAATTTGTTTTGATGTTACAGTATCTCTAAGTTAAGAGAGTATTTTGAGTTTCAGATGAGACTTTAGACTTTTGAACAATGTTGTAGCTATTAAAGACTATGAGGACTTTTGAAGTTAGATTGAATGCATTTTCACTATGAAATGGCCAATAAGCCTGTGAGGGCAAAGGGTAGAAGGTTATAGCTTTTGCTGTTATGTTTGAGTCCAGCTGATAAGGAGTGGCTTTTGATAGTTAACATGTGGTTGTCAACTTGATAAGATTTAGAATCACTGTGGAAACAAATGTCTGCTTATATATGTGGGAGATTCTCTAGATTAGATTAGTTGAGGTAGAAGGGCTCACTCTAACTGTAAGTACAACCATCCCATGGGCTGGGTTTCTAAACTGTATAAAAAGAACAAAGAAAGCTGGTCATTCAATGTTTATCACTCTGCTCTGATTTCTCCCTGCAGATGTGAAGATGTGATGCCTGACTGTCTGTTCCTGCCATACTTTCCCCACCATGATGTACACTTCCCCTAGGAATTGAAAGATAGAAATAAAACCCTTTCCTTTCTTAAACTACTTCTGATCTGGTATTTTTGTCCCAGCAAAAAGAAGTTGACAAATATAGAAAATTGGTGGGCTTGTTGCTATGATAAACCTCCATTCATCTCTCCCACTATATACAGAAATCATCTCAAAATGGACTATATGTCTCAGTGTGTAGCTGAAAAGTATAAAACTTCTCTAAGAAAATTTAGAGAAAAATATTTGAGGTTTTTAGATGAATGAAAGTTTTCCTAATATAATACTAACAGAATGACCCATTAAAGAAAAGATTCACAAATTGAACTTGAAATGATACACTTCAAAAACTGTTAAGAATATAAAATAACACTTTTAGAAAGATATTACATTTAAGTTTCAAAATGGTCATTTAATGATATTTAAAAAGAAAAGTTGAGTTTGGCATCCCCAAAGTCTCCAAAGTCACTTCCAAATTCTTTCAGAGTAGAAGCCCCAGCCAGAAACCCTAAAGACTTACTTCAGTTACTCAGTTCAAACAAGGGGCCCAAATATGTTCATACAACCTGTATGTATGTGACTAGCATGACACTTGCCAGTTTATATGATTCACTGCTATTCAAGTTTATTTATTTAGTATAGTTTCATTTGCAAGTGACAGAATTGATAAACCTAAGTAAGTTAACCACAAAGGAAATGTCTTGGCCGCTTCATCCTGCTCAGAAATTTCAAGAGTTAATCTCCATAATCTGTATTTAAAACAAAACAAACATGGCATAAGGCTCTTAATGGTTAAATATTTTCTTTGTGAATTAGTTAATTACAAACTTACTGCAGACAAGGAGAACTTCCTTTGCACCTTAATCATTACTCTGTGCTAGCTGGACACAGAATGAGGATCGTGCAAAATCAGCCAGTTCTTGGAATGGTAAAAGCCCCATTTCATGTTGGCACCAAGAGTCATTTATAAAAAATTATGATAGGATTTCTGGAAAAGTCTGGGTTCATGGTAGTATAGTTGGATTCAGAGTTGTTTTTTTTTTTTTTTACTACACCCAAAAGTTATCTACGAATAAATTAGAGTTGGTTAAGAGAAAAGCCTCACAGGGTATTTACAAAGAGTTTTGTTCTTTGCCCAATCTTCTTGAAAGTTCTTTTGAACTTGAATAAAGATATTTATGATAAATATATTTTCACCTAACAAAACTAGGAGATAGATCATGATTACAAATAGAATACAAATGTTTTTAAGCAACATGGTCATGCAAACATGAGTTCAATTTTGATATCCTTCTGATCATCACATCATGTGCATGTTTTTGTATATGTACTATTGGCTCCATTTTTCCTCTGAGTGTCCATATGTTGACTACCAACTTGTCTAGACATCAACTCTATAATTCCAAATCTAGTGGGACAAAAAGCTTTTCTTTTCCAGTCCTTGGACAAAACATTCTGGCCTGTCATTGATCAAAAATGAATACCAGTGCTGAAGTGGTGACTCAGTCATTAAAAGGCACTTGCTTGCAAAACATGATGGCCTGGGTTCAATTCCCCAATACTCACATAAAGCCAGGTACACAAACTGGTGCATGCACCTGGAGTTTGCAATAGCAAAATGCTCTGGCATATTCATATTCTCTCTCTTCCTCCTTCCTTCTCTCCCTCCCTCCCTCCCTCTTCGCCATCCCCTTCCTTCACTCCTTTCTTCTTTCCTTTTCTTTTTCTCTTTCTTCATCTTTTTCTTTCTTTCAAAAAACCCCTGAATACCATATTCATTGTTAAATACCATCACAGGGAACATGGCTCTGATTGGCTATGCTTGAGCTCCATACTCACTAATTCAGTTACTGGTAGTGTCACTACCTCTGAGTACCATATATACTCAGAATAGGGGAGAGTGATTTTATTAACACTGTCAATTAAAGGGGGACTGGTGGCAGAGACTGGAGAGATAGCTGTGCAGTCAAAGGCACTTTCTTGCAAAGCCTGAAACTCTGATGGCTCAGAGTTTGATTCTCTAGTGCCCACATAAAATCAGATGCACAAAGTGGTGCATGTATCTGGAGTATGTTTGCAGAGCTCCTAGTATGTCTATTCTTTCATATTCTCTCTCTTTTCCTCTCTCTGTTTGCAAATAAATAATACAATTTTTTAAATGGGCATGATAGACCGTCTTTAATCCTAGCACTTGGGAGGCAGAGGTAGGAAAATCACTGTGACTTCAAGGTCAGTTTGGGACTACAGAGTAAACTCTAGGTCAGCTTGGGTTGGAGTGAGACCCTATCTTAAAAACCATCCAAAAAAAGGGGGGAGAGACTGGCAGGATGGAGAAATGACTCAGCACTTAAAGGTGCTTGCTTGCAAAGCCTGTCATCCTGGGTTTCAACCAGGTTTAAATTTCTGCTACTCACATAAAGCCAGATGTACAAATTGGGACATGAATCTGGAGTGCATTTTCAGTGGCAAGGAGCCCTGGTGCACACATTCATTCTCTCTCTCTCTCTCTCTCTCTCTCTCTCTCTCTCTCTCTCTCTCTCTCTCTCTCTCTCTCTCTCTCTCTTTCTTGCTGAACTACTAAATAACAATCAATACAGGGCCTCTGCTCACCTTGAGCTTTCTCTACTCAAGCACAACTAGTGCAGGTCAGATGTTGAGTATGGTAGTTTGATTCAGGTGTTTTATTAAAGCTTGTCTCCAGCCACCTGGCTGGAGGTATGAATGGGGGCAGATCCTGGAGTCCAACTCTAAGAGAGGTCTGAGCTCTGGAATCCAACATGGTACCTAATGATGTCCAGTGGACAGTCAATAGAAGTTTGATGACTTTATTAATATTCCTTCATTAATGTTCAACAAAAATTCCTCTGGGATTTAGGAACTGAATATTTTAACCTCATTATTCAGAGTGAGAAATTAGGAAAGGTTAGGTCACTATGACCATAGTGCCAATTAATGTTAGTTCCAAGATGACCCCCACAAAGGCAGGACACAGACAGGCCAAACCCAGACATGAAGAACACCACACATCTAAGGCCTGCCTTATTAGAGCAGTAAAATGAGAAATAAAATAAAGGAAAAGTTTTACCATGGTTAGCCTTTCTTCTTGTAAAGCCCCAAATGCTAGATTTTCTGCTAATGGCTTCAGATGTCAAGTGGTAAAAATTTGTTTTACAATGTTCTTAACTAAATAAGGACTGAGGAAAAATGAGAGTGGGGCAGTGGAGAACATGTTTGTTTGGGTGTATTGCTAAGCAACACCACACATGCCAGAAACTCTTTTTGGATTTCCTTTTGAAGGTGGAGACCCACAGGCTCTTCAGTTTGTGTCTGTCTCACTAGTTTCCCCTGGAAAATAAAAGCTACTTGCAAAACAAAAAGGCAATTCCAATGGTAGATAAACTGGAGGTAGGGATGCTACTATTATGAAATTTGAATGGACTGTTCTTAAGATACCTTTCAAGATGTATTCTTTGAGTGTCTGCCATAGCACTAGGTTGGGGTTTATACCACATGTACCCAGAAAAACCAACATGAAGATGAATGAAACCAAAGCATCCAGGCTATGTTATCTATTGCACCCAATACTCCATACTCTAAGGATTATTGAAATGACAATATTGAGCATGACAATAGGATTGTGGCAGTTAGGTAAAGAAAAATACAGCTTTGTGGATCTCACTTATTTAACAAGGGGAAAACTCCTATTAGAAGCGGTGTTTTAAAGTGGTCACAGGAGCTAGGGAGATGGCTTAGTGGTTAAAGGCACTTGCTTGCAAAACCTACCAGCCCAAGTTCAATTCCGAAGCACCCACATAAAGCCAGATACAAAAATTGGCACAAAGCATTTGGCATTTTACAAT
>PVHP010036580.1:0-17834 GCA_004024765.1 Zapus hudsonius | reverse complement strand
TACCTGGGTTCACTCACCAGTACCCATTAAAGACGGATGCACAAAGTGGGACATGCATCTGGAGTTGATTTCCAGTGGCTGAAGGCCCTGGCATGCCCATACTCTCATTTTCTCTTTCTCTCTGCTTGCAAATAAATAAATTAAAAATTAATCAGTGTGATCTTTACTAGATAGAAATTTGAATAATGTTTAATAAATATGGAGAGTTTGATAGATAAATTAGCAAAAATAATGACTTACATCCATAAACATTAACTAGCACAAACCAGTTCTGAAGAATTTGAGTGCTATTACTGGTTTTGGTTGAAAATACAAGAGAGAATGAATATTGACTCTATCAAAGAATTTAATATTATAGTCTGTTGTCTGAGAGAATGGACATTGTAAATAATTTGACAAAATAGTAATTTGTTGACAAGAGTGTGCTGTATTTATTTATCTGGTGCTCCAATCAGACTGCTTCACAGAATACAACTACATTCAGTGAAAATTATAGAAAAATTTTCTTATGTACTGAACATGCAAGAACTTATTTTCTTCCCATCATTATTCCTTAAACATTGTAATATATCCACTCTGCAGTATTTGCACTTTATGCAGTATAAATTACTTACAGATGATTTACTGTATTTGATGATCTATCTGAGATAGGCTCTCATGTGGCCTCTGTAGTCTCATGTGGGCCTTAAACTCCCAATCCTCTTGATTCCAACCTCTTACTGCTGGATTTGCAAGCATGCATCACCATGCCCTGTTTTAAGGCATTGTGTATAAGGGGTTTTGATACCCACAAGGATCCTCAAACCCACCCACAGGGATTCTAAATTTATTGGGATAGCTTATGACAGTCCAATAGTAGCAGTCTGTAGGCCCACAGGTGAAGAAACCAGTAGCTGTTCAGTCCACGGAGATGGATGTCTCAGCAGTCCCAATCCAGCTCAAAAGGCCTGATGAATCCCTGGGGAGCAGCTGCTCTTCAGTCCACAATGTGAGGCCGAGCAATCTGGGTTCCGATGTCCAGGAAGGGTAGGAGAGCAGGATGCGAGGGCAAGTCACGAACCAGCACCAGCAGCTGGGGGAGGAAGGAAGAGCGTCTCCTTCCCCTTAAGCTTCCTTATATTAGCCTCCTTCTGGAAGGCCCACCCAGGATTACTATGGATTAGCTCAAATTGACAAATTTAACCATCAGAAGTCTTCTCCAAAATCCCAAAAGGAATTTGTCAATCCTTTCTGCAGGCAAGCTCAGGGATCCACCAAGATTATTATGGATTAGCTCAAATTGACAAACTTAACCATCACAACATGGCACCACAAAACTAAATTTCTTAGTCCCTTGTTGGCAGTAGTTAACTGTTAGAAGTATTGTTCTAGAATACCTTTAGATTTAGTAGCAAGGGGGTCACTTTTCTAAGAAGGCATGTAGAGTCTGAATATGGATATCTGAAAATGGATCATCAAAATACAAGAGAAAAAATCTGATGGAACTTCAAGAAGAAATATATGAATCTTCTGTTCACAGTTGAAGAGTCAGTACCCCTCACTGGACACAAACAAATCTGCTGAAGAGATTCAGTAGAATATAACTAAAGTCCACAATGTGGTTAGTTAACTAAACATATTGAATAGTAATTCAGAACTTCATCAAACAACAGCAGAATACACATTTTTCTCAAGCCCACAGAGAAGCATTTAACAAGATAAGCGTACTCTGGCCCCCCAAACACAACTTAATGCATAAAAAGTATAGAAATAAAACAACTCTGAGTACCATGGAATTGAAGAAGTGAGTATTAAAAGATGCACGGACAATTCCCAAAGACTTGTGGAGGGTTGAACAGGTTTTCAAGGAACTCTGGGTTCAGGAAGAACTGTTCTCAGATCTGCAGTTGGCATAACATCATATAATTATCCTCATAAGTCACGAATGCCTATTTTTCTGTGATTCTTTATTCTGAGAGGGGCTTGATTAAGGTTAGTGAATGACCTGAAGAAGCATTTTTGTGAAAAATTTACTTTACTTTAAAATGTCTGACTAAAGGCAAATCAGTTGAGGGAGGTCTTTACTTTGTATCTATTATTAGTGCCTTGCTCACACAAATAATGTAGGCTCAGATGCTCACTAGTTATAACATATTGTTCTTAATGACACCGTTTTATTTTCACTTTGCAATGAAATGAAAAAAATTGTTATATTCTTCTAGAGTCTATTATGAAAATAATAATGCCAATGACAAATGGTAAAGGAACCATGGAAAATACTTTACCATCGTTCTTGACTAAATATAGATAATCACAATGTTAGTTTTAAGATTAGGTGTGGCAGTTTGAGTGGGTGTCTTCCAGTAGATTCAAGAGTTTTGTCCAGCTGCCTGGCTGGAGGGGGTGTCATCTTGGCTGGATCCTAGGGTCCAGCCCTAAGGTGTTTCTGGGGCTGGGTCTGGAATTCGAACTATATGTATGTAAAGGGCAGTCTGAACTCAAGCCTTGTTCCTGCAGTTTGCTATGGGTGTGAAGCTGGTGATGGGCTTTTCTGTCTCTATAAAATGGGGCCAGCTTCTTTTCCCATCATGGAACTTCCCTAGATTTATAAATTCCATAAAACCTTTCCTTTTATAACTGTGCCTGGTTTGGAGATTCATCCCAGGATCCTGTGGCTGACTACAACATTAGGCATATTTTTAAATGCTGACCATAATGTATTTCTGTATTAAACTACATACTCGTATTATTATGAATTTTACAGAATTTATAGTTTAAATTAGATTTTTAGTCATAAAAATATTTATATTACTCCTGTTGATTTAAGCATTAGGATTGACAAGATGCCTTCCTTCCCTGAGAGGCATATTTATGGTACACATGTTTTCGGACTCAACAGCTGTCATTGATGGGGAAAGATCTGCTGTGAGAAAGTTTGAATGGATCTGTCTATTTTTTACCAGCCTACACCACAACACTGGACAACAAGTTTATCTGTCTTCATAAAATACATTTTTCCCAGTCAAAGATTAGATTTTGTTGAATGCAAAATACATCACATAGAAACAAAAGTATGACAGGTTTATTCAAAAACAATAATTAAGCTTTTGTATTCATGCAATGCCAACTTAGCTTAAAATGATTTGTATACACTATAGGATTTACAATTATTTTGTGCCAATTCATAATTTTCAACAAGTAATTTTAAACCATTTTCTTCTCAATAGTTCTTTCCAAGATATATTCAGATTCATTGAGAATGAGTCACATTTACCAAACATAAGAAGACTAAAACCTAGAAGTTTTAGGACAGGCAGAAATATGTCTTCTGCCTTCATTCTAATGTTTTAAAACTTTCATGTAATTTCATTTTTTTTATTTTGTTCCCAACCTCTTTGCCTTTAAACCAATAATTCTTATTTCCATTTGCTTAGAGCTTCTTACTGAATGCAATTTCAGGAGTCTGTTCAAAAGTAATCCCTAATTCTAAAGATAGAAATTGATTCTATAATACATATAAACTATTCACCAACTGCTAAAGTTTTCAACCGTGTTAATGTCTCATGTAGTGGTAGAAATACATCATCTCATCACACTTGCTTTCTCTGCTTCAAATATTTTTTGTGTAGTTTTGTTCACCTCTGTAGCAGTGAGTCCTGAATCCTGGCTTTCTAGGAAATGGTTGATCTTTTCTTGCATTAGGAAAAATGGTTACTTGTTGATACAACAATATGTCTGGTGATAATTTTTATCAAATTCTTTACATTCATTGCCAGCTTCTGATCACAATCATTAGGCTTTGAGCCTATATATGCTAGAGCTGTAAACGTAGAATTTTTTATTAAACATTTTTATTTATTTTCAACCAGAGAGAGAATTAAGAGAGACAGAGATTGAGAGTGAAAGAGAGAGGGAGAAAGAATGGATGTACCAGGGCCTCCAGCCACTGCAAACGAACTCCAGATGCATGTGACACTTTGCACATCTGGTTTTACGTGGGTACTGGGGAACTGAACTTGCGTCCTTTGACTTCATAGATAAGTGCTTTAAGAGCTGAGCCATCTTTTCAGCCTGTAAACATAGACTTCTAAAGATCAAATTTATTTTCATACAGTATGGATTCTAGAGCTGGAATAACTAACTGGAGTGATTTCTGAGGAAATTTACCTCATAGCTCTGTATCTAGCAGGCTTCTGAAAAGGTCTCATATTTTCTCACTGCCACAATTTTTATTGCATTTTCTTAATAATTTCATAAATGGAAATGCCTATAAATTATGTATCTGTAGCTGTGAAACACAATGTTGGAGGGCATTCTATTTTACTCATTTTCATACCTTGCTCTTGAAAATGTTCCCAGGAAAAATATATTAATCTTATTTGTTTTATTTGTGATCTAATATAATGTTTAAAATGTATTCAATAAGCTATACCTTAAGATACTGCCTATAGCTGATGGTGATACTCCCCAATGAGAAGCAAGTTGTTAAGAGGATGTGGAAGAATATTAGAAATTCCAAGCCAGCCTGAGCAGAAGGGTACACATATGTAGTTCCAGCAGGCTGAGGCAAGAAATTCACCATGATTTGAAGCTAAAGCTGTTTAACGTAGTACCAGGTTAGCCAGGGATTTATAGCAAACCTCTTCTCAGAAATAAAAACAAAAGGGAAAAAGCCTTATGTTGTAATGGAAATGAATTTTAAATAAGTTAACTCATTAACCCACGGCTATCATTTAACTTGAATGAGTTTTTCTTCTTAATGGAGTTGACCAAGCTCAGAAAATGACCTCAGAGGAGGAGTAGGATAAAGATAAATCTCATTGTGAAGTCAGAAGAGCGTAGTTAACAGTAGAATATTGATGTTAACTCATGAAGGTAAAATGAGGTTGCAATTTACCCCGTAGTAGGAAGGGTATAGATAAGAAGGTAAACAGACCATGGGGCTTGTTGAGAAATATAGACTATTATACGAGTGTCTATGAAATGGTGGGACATAAAACCCAAATTTTACCATGTTTATTATGAACAAATTATAATAATCAATGTTTCATACACATGACCAATCCTTAGTATGTATTGGTAAAACTGGATAAATAATATCATGCTACAATAGGCTACTTTCTAGCATTTTAATAAAAGCATTGTGCTTTGTAGCTTATTTGATGGTTCTGTGTTCAGCTTTCTAAGTAAATCAACAAGATGTTTTCTAAATTATATGAGATATCTTACATATTCATTTTACTCAAGGATGCTGCGAGTGTGCCAAGAAATGTTACATAGCTTACTTAATAATCTTCAGCATCTAGTGAGTACTATCATAGCAAATAGCTATGTATTCCAATTCCTTGTCTTTCTTTTTTTTTTAAACTTACACAAATTTGACAAATCATTGTGGGCTGAGAATAGTATGTAGGATATACTGGATACTCCATACTTCTTAATTTATTTTTCAATTATTTCATTGCATTCAGGCAGATTGTGCTAGTAATGAGTATACCTGAGCCTGTGCTTTAGTTATGTGATCTCTTCCTTCTTGGAGTTTCTCTCTCCCTTTTCTTCTAATGACTCAATACCTGCTTGCTATTCTGCTTTTATATCCTTCGACCTAAGCTAATTAGTTTTCTTTTCTAGCATAGCACTAAAATAACTGTTATTTCTACTATTTCCCTTCAGAGTGATACAAGCAAAATGAGGAATCCCTTGAAATGTATTTGAGCTGTAAAACTCAATAAAAGCGTGAAGTCTTGAGAAGTGAGTCAAACTTCCATTATGCATGTGAGGTAACATGTCTCATGTGGTTCTCATCTTAAAGCTCCTCAGATCTTCAGAGGACAACATATTCAACCTCTAAAATGATATTTTGATGAGAGCAGACATTTCAGTGAGTCTGAATTTAAAGCTGCGAGATTATCTCCAGGGTTGATCTATTGGAATTACTTATTGGAGCCAAAGTAATTCAGATAATTCAGGTGTGGTGAAACTTCTCATTTTAAATTCAGAAGCACAGAGGAGTGAGGCAGTGTCCTGTCCGCAGCATCACTGAGTTGATCCTCTTTCTCAACATTCTTGACTTTTAAAGCCCTGCTCTTTGAGAAATGTGCTTCAGAAATCCATGTGTTCATAAGTGCTTGATTCAGTAATTTGGAAAGACTTTGTAATAAAGTCTTTTGGTGATAAGTTCACAGATACCAAAAACCCAGGTTTGAGCACACAAAATTAAAAGAATGAACTCAGTAAAAATATAAGTCACCATCACTTGTAATTTCAAAATGAATCTTAGAGAAAAATGGAGATCATGTATATTTAGATCTAAGTATTTCCTCAATGGATCTTTGTAGTTGAAGGTAGGTAGAGAATAAAGACCTCAGATAATTCATTATCTATATTTGTAATATATTTACCTTTGTCACTCATCTGCAGGGTTTTGAAATGAGAAGAGAATCTTTATGCTCCAGATATGAAACTGCACTTCTATATGACTAAATGGCAAATTTAAGTGAATGCTCCTAGAAATAAATTAAACTGCCCTTTTGAGAAACTCATTGCTCCACCCTATAGTGTTCCTTCTGTCTTCTCTCTCTCTTAAAACATATAAAACCTATTAACAGAATAAAAATGACATGTCAGCATGACTCAAACCCTAACTATTCCTAATCGTCCTTATTTTAGCATGTATCACATGAATATCTACACAAACTCACCAATGTATAATTATATTCTATTGGGAACAATGCTAAATAAAATACTGTTTCAAATCAATTAATTATGAATTAGTCCACTTGCCATTGCTGTGACCAAATAATTGAGAAAATCAACTTTAAAAAGGGTTTATTTTGCCTCACAGTTGTAGAGATTTCAATGCATGGCCATTTGGCCTCAGTGCCTAAGGCTCCAAGGCAGTATCATGGTAGTGGTTCTTGCCAGAGGGAAGCTGTTCACCTCCTGGCAGGCAGGATGCAGTAAAGGAGACAAAGGAAAGGGCAGAGGCCCTAATGGTCACCTCTTGGGCAAGCCCTCAATGACATAACTTTCTCCAAGTAGGTCTCACCTCTACTTCCAAATAGTGTCATGTATTACAGATCAAGCCTGTCACTTATGAGCACTCAGGAAATTCTTACAAATCATGACAGATTGTTCATCCAAAGTGTATTAGTCAGGGTTCTCTAGAGGAAACAGAGTTGATAGAATGGATTATAATAAAAGGGGATTTATTGGGGTAGCTTACGACAGTCCAATAGTAGCAGTTTGTAGGCCCACAGGTGAAGGAAACAGTAGCTGTTCAGTCCACATGGCTGGAGGCCTCAGCAGTCCCAATCCAGCCCAGAAGGCCTGAAGGCTCCCTGGGGAGCAGCAGCTCTTCAGTCCACGATGAGAGGCTGAGGAACCTGGGTTCCAATATCCAGGAAGGATAGGAGAGCAGGATGCCAGTGCAAGTCACAAACAAGCACCAGCAGCCAGGCAGGGGAGGAGGGAAGAGTGGTTCCTTCCCCTCAACCTTCCTTACATTAGTCTCCTTCTGAAGGCCCACCCACTGGGGTAAAGGGCTCACTCTGGAAAAGAGTACTTCTCCCTTCTCCAAAATCCCAAAAGGATTTTGTTAATCCTTCCTGTAGGCAAACTCAGAGACCCACCCAAGATTATTATGGATTATCACATTGGTCAAGTTGACAAATAAATTTCACCTTCACACACAGCATTTCACATTAACTGAATTTTATTCCAATATTAACTAAACAGTTTTTAACATGGAACCATGCATTATGATATATTTAAGCCTTCTATTAACTAAATAATTATTAAACTTTGTCTTCCATTTATGCAAATGTTTTTGCCTGCTTGCTGGAATTTTTGTATTGCTGGGTTTAAAAGATACATATTTGAACTCTTCTGGTAACAAATCTTTCACAGATATGATGGAAGAAACAAGACAATAACATGAACTTTAGGTCTTACATAGCATTAGAGTTATAATATGAAGAGGAAAAGGAAAAGGAAAGCATCTCAAGACTAGACAAGTTAAGAAACAGTGAGAAATGAAGTGTAAGTGTAGGAGAGTAGACTTAGTTGGAGACACTTTGCACACATATGCAGGTCTCCATCTGAGAATCTGATCAATCAGACAGAGAAAGAGTAAGTGTTCACAGAGGAGAAAAGAAATCCGAAAGGTACAGAAGAATAAACCTGGGGGACTTTTTACAACATTGTGACTTTAGGTAATAACAATGAACTATGTTCTCTTAAAGACTTGGGAGTAGTTTCTCTCAAAAACACATGCATGTGGTAACACATATTAATTAACCATTTCACACTGCATATATATATATATATATATATATATATATATATATATATATATATATATATATTACATTGAGCATCACAAATATAAGAAGTTTTTATTTGACAATTTAAGTACATATAGAAAATAAAAGATAAAAATCTACTAAAAAAAAGAATTGCCAAGTTTATTAAACCAAGATAAAAAAATTGACTAAGTTCAACAAATGCACATCTAAGGTAAGTGAGCATACTTGGCTCTTTGGCCATAGACTGTCCATTTCAGCCATTCTTTGCAGTTATTGCTAACTGCTTCTAGAGCATTGGCTGGGCCACCATAGTCATGTCAAAATAGTACTCAATGACCTGCCTAGTCACCATGGCAAACACACACACAAACACACACACACACACACACACACACACACACACACACACAGAGTCTGTTATCTCAGAAATAATGCATCAGTTTTGGAAATACAGTATAGATAAGACCAATTTCTGTTAACCTATTTTTACTTAGAAAGTTGTCGATAAACCATTTCATTACTTGCATTTTTCTGGATGGATAGAACATTGGTTACACAGTAGCAGGAAAATGCCAACCTAAACAAATTTTTATAATTGTTTTTTCCACTTTATGGAATGCAGACCACTCCTAGCAGAATTACTGGATTCCTTTGCTAAGACTTGCTGTATGAGAATCCAGTGCAGGGAGCAAAGAAGCTCCATATATATATATATATATATATATATATATATATCACTGAGCACTTTGGCTAAACTTGTTGCCTCTCAAATCTTTAAATGTATGATTCCAAGAAGTACTGAGCAAGGTAACTTCATAAGTATCAGCAGTGAAATCACAAATGCTGGATAAGTTGCTTTTGCTAATAATAGAGTTATGCATTGGTAAATGAAAGGCTGCATCCTTGGGTGGTTTTTGTCTTCCTGAAAACATCTCAGAGCATCTGATGCCAAGTGCTATGGCTACAATATCACTAGATATGTAATCTCTGGAACCAGTGCCAGATGTGCGGTTTACCCAAAGCATTATCAAGTGGATCACAATTGTATTTATCTTATTTCAATTCAAACCTCTAGAAAGACAGCAAACACATTAGCAAGAGAAGTTTTCTATAATGTGTTTGCTGAACAATAGGGCATGCACATACACACAGATGCTCCATGCACGACAGGAAGATAATATAGATATGATCTATACAAATAATATAGAAAACATAGTGTTTCTGTTGCTAACGATTTATACTCTAGATTAGAAAATGGAGAAACCCGTCAAGGAGTGCCTCTTGGCTGAGTTGGCATGGAGCCTGCTAGAGTTATGTCACAGTGTTAGTCTTATTCCTTCTGATTGTTCATTTTGTCACCCTAACAGAGTGGTGTTCACTCTGCAAGTTACTAATAAATTCTTTAAACTAAATTATTCTTGATTTTCCCCTCTGGTTATACATAACATACTGGCATGCTTTTGAGGGCTGTGAAGGAAAGAAAGCTCTATTTCCATAGATTTGTATAGCTGCTTGGGCTTAAGTGGCACCCTGTTCTCTATCATATTCAGAGATCCTAATGATAAAGCTACAGTATAGTTTTTAAAGTGCATTTATATTTTCCTTAATTTAGTCCAAACACATACTTTTTAAACCCTGTAACTTTCTTTGCTTCCTAAACCATTTCCCTTCTTTCCTTCACATCTTTTCTCTCCTCCATCTGAGCATTCCCTAGACTTCCTTCTCCTTTCATATTATAGATGGCAATGACATGGTTCATGTTATCTCTCTTATGACAGCCAAATATATTTCAATTTTCTTTTTTTTTGTAGGAAGAGTCAGTAGTTTCTTATTTGATATAAGTGTCTCTGAATGATAATTTTATTTGCTCCCCAACACCTAAATAGGCTTGTTAAGTACTCGATTTTGTTTGTTAAAAGGAATGAGTGATGAGTGATCAAGAAACCTAGTTTTGGAGCTTTGTATCTAAACAGATTCTTTCTTGCCTTATTGTCACTCTAAAATGCTCTTCTTTTTTAAAATGCCCTGACTTATGCAGAGGAATTATATCAATACTGAAAAACTCACTACATTGTTTGAAAAATCTAAGTCCATATTTTTGAGATCTTAATTTGACACAGTTCCATGTGTAAAAGGGAAGTACAATGAGTATAGTAAAAAAAACTTAATTATCCTCTGATGCATTGATATTCTACATAAGTGTTTCTGAATTCATTTGATTTATTGTTTCAAGAAGTGTTAGAGACAGTTAACTACATGAGTGATAATATCTAAAAGCTTATACAAGTAAAAATAACAGTGAATTATAAAACTTTATGTCAAGGATGGAAGGTGGGGAAGGGAGGACATGCTTTTTTTTTAGGAAAGACTCAATTGTATTTTTAAAATATATATTTATTGTCCATAATGAGTTACATTATTTAGTGGGCAAACAATGAGTTGTTATCCCCAATTCCCCAATGCCCCCCCTCCCCATCCCCAATTAACTGGATATCCTCCTCCGTGGGTCTTGTGGGTCAATCCTTGTAGCAGGGGACCATGGATAGCCTAATACTCAGCCTGGTCCAGTGTCAGAACCCCAGGGTGGGATTTTCTCAGTCTAGTCATAGGCATAAAAATGAGTGAAAGGCTAAATTTCACTGAAGCTCAGTCAAGGATGTCAAATTATTTCTGAAGTAAAGTTTCATTTTTAAAACTTCTTTAGAGAACCAAAATTTGGAAAAATGTATTTCTTAGAATAGTCTAATATATTTTGATACATAACATATCACTCCAAAAACATTCTGACCTCTTGCCTAAATGCTAAAATCTAAATAGTAATTTATTCTCAGAGGTAAGGGCTGTTGGGAATTTGTATTATGGTAGTGAAGATCACTGAAGAGAAAAATAGATAATTTTCCCTAAGGATTTGCTGTATTATACATTGCCTCATTCCCATACCCAATTCAGATGACAATACTGAATAGTGCCTGGATTATCATATTTGACTATGAGTAAATTCATTTTTACATTTGGTTTTAGATTTTAAATTTTGTCAAAAGGTTCATAATTGTTTTCCTAGTAATATATTAATGATTGAGTCCCAGAAAGACATAACTAAAATGCTGTAAACACAAATTTCTTGACTATATTCTTTCTATATATACATATATTTATGCATAATTTATGGCTATGAAATGTATGAATATTCAAAGTATAAAATAAAAAACACAGACTTAATATATATTAAACCAGTATAAAATCAGAAATACATAGTTAATATGTCTTCTCTAGTCTCCTAAATTGATGAGGTAACAAGGAAAATATAGATGTCATTTCTATTTCCTCTTTTGTATTTGACTAAATTTTATTGAAATAGAAAAAACATTTGAGATTTAGAAAAAAAAATATATATATATAAGTTAATACAGCAAAATGCAAGCTATCTTTCAGGGTCACTCTTTAAAGGAAATATAACACAGCTCTTATACTTAGTTCCTCTGAATCTGATTTCAAATATGCATAAATTCACATGACAATTTTGTAAATTTATTATCCTAAGAAGATGCCATGAATTTCAGGAAGTGCATCATTTGGCAATTACTAAAGAACTTATTTATTCTCCAGTGTAAAAAACAATAGTTGCCTTAAATAGTTGTTACCTGTCAGAATGTGATTTATGGTTGGCTCCAGCAATAACAATATAAGTGCTCTGCTCCTTCAACTTAATAACACATTTTCAATAATATATAAATTAGGTAGCAAATTTGTGTTGTGGGGTGAAACACAGAACTAACTCTCTCTCCCGCACTTCCTTATCTTTATATGTCTTGCTTTCTCATTTGTCTTGCTATCCTTTACAATCATCAGCACTCCATCAAATTCTGCATACATTCAAAAAGAGGAAAAAATACATATTGGACTCCAAGAAAAATAACCAGATTTTCTTTATGATTAGGGCAATTTGGATGTAAACTTTCAGCCAGGCATGGTTGCACATGTCTTTAATCCCAGCACTTGTTAAGTAGAGTTCGAGGCCAACCTGGGAATACAGAGTGAGTTCACCGTCAGCTTGGGCTAGAGCAAGACCACACATCAAATAGACAAAACAAAACAATCTGTGTAAGTATACAATGTCCCCCATACCTTCAATGTGTGGCTACAAAGCATCCCCAAGAAAAAGGAGAATGGAAGAGGAAATGGTTCTAAATCCTACTGGGGTGACAGCCACTAAACTTCTGAACACCAGGAGGGCCTTAATATCCTGGAAAGTCTTCCTGATTGCTCCCCCCCACACACACAGCCAGTCATTTTGCTGGCTTGCAGTCCGCCCTCCCTTCCCTGGCCACTCCAGGACCTGAGTGGCCTTGGCCTTGCTCTGCTCTTCCTCAGCTACTGTTTGTTGGCGCTCCTCAAAACCAACTCACAACTTTGCAAACAGACCCTTTGAAAATCTCTCCTCAAGTGTTTCTTTTAGACCTACCATCTGTTCTTCAATTGGAGCAGTGATCAACCAATTGTTATCATGGTAATTATAACAGGGCCTCACTGAATTGCATGCCAAGTGTAGTGATGAGGAAAATTCACTAGAAACTGCCATGTGATGGTGAGAACTATTAAGTGGCGTAGGCGTACAAAAACACCCATCAATCATGTGAGTAATTAACTAATGTGTCAGATGTCATAAATGGTCTCCAAACTGTTTGTATTTGTAGATTCTTATTGCTAAATATTTATAGTTAATGAGGTATTGTGAAATTCACAAATAGGGCATGCCACTTGATTTCTATAAATAACTCTAGATGTAAAATTGATACAAAACAACTTATCATTTTGCATTATTAAAGAAATCAAGAAAAATGTGTTACTATGTCTCTCTGGGAGGGGTGATGATAGGGCTTGTTGAGAGAGAGTACCCTGAGGAGAGGGCAGCTGCAAACCAGCTGTGAGCATGCCTCTCCTGACCTTGCCAGGACCTGTTCCATCTGTGGTGGATTCAACAGAGGGGGCAGGCAGTTGCCTCTATGAACAGCATCAAACAAATTTACAGAGGGGAGCAACTGCAAATAAAAAAACACAAGATACTGAGTATTGGATACTGAGGGTAGAATGGAAGAATTTGGGAAAAGATAGCAACTCCTTGAATGATTTCCTTTAGAATGGGTCCAAAATATATATTTTAGTTAAGGATGATGCTAACTACATCTGCTGCACAATTTAAGTCGTCTGACTTTAAGTAGCCAGTAATCAGACTGTTTCAGTGACTTTTTATGAAGCACTTTAACACATTTCAGAGAAAATCAACTGATTTCCTTTTAGAAAGCCAGAGGAAAAGCAATCAGAGTGAGATTCTCCTCTGAGGACAAGTTGAGAAGATGAGCATTTGTTTTCCTGGTGCCTCTGATCCCTGAGATTTCCAAAAGCTCATAGTGTTAGGTCATTCTCTCCTTTCTCATTTGGTTGATCCAGGCATCACGACTGATTGCTGCAGGTTCACTATGGCTATAACAAATGGCTTGTAGACTGTTGTAAAATCTAGCCTTGCTTGAAATGTCTATCAATGTTTCCTTGGGCAATCAGAATGTCAAAATACCTGGTATCAATGACTTCCTTCATGTAAGGATTAAAAACACTTCCTAATAAAATAGCCCAGTTGTTTATAACGGAACCTAGTAAAAATGATAAAAGGAAAACAACAATTTGAATAAAATATATCAAACTTTTTCAGAGACCAGCTTCTAATAACATGTTAATTATCTATGGACACCTTTCAGTGCAACTGCATAGAACTACTTAGCCTTTCCTCACTCTCACACACTAGCCTGTGATCAACTTTCCTCTCTGCTTGCCTCCCTGTTGTCTCCCTAACTTTCAAATCCAAAATGATTTCTGAGTCACTTGAAAGTGCAACTTGGCTCAAAGTATTTTATAGATGTAATGAGGAACAAAAAAAAAAAAATCCTGGCATTGTTGTTATAATGTTATATGTTATATGGCTTTGCCGTTATGGACAAGGATTATAAAATAGCCCTCCAATATCCCCAAGTTCCTTCACACATGGATGATTGGATCAATTACACTTAGGCCTAAAAAATCTTTGAGGACATTAATATTTGAACATATTGCAAATTGCTCATACTTCCTTCAGGAGATGTTTTTATTTCCTCTCTCCATGTCACTTCCCCCAGGACGCTGCCCTCATGCTGCTGCTCATGAAGCTGCCCCAGGACACTGATTTCTCTCCTCAGTGGGGTTGTCAGCAATCACAGAGGGGTCGCGAATGCATCAGTCAGTCTCAGTGTGGTGGCCAATGCATCAGAGGACACCTTCCCTCCCTGTGACCCTCACATTCTTTCCACCTGCTCTTCAGCATTAGATTTTGGCTTTTAAGAATGAATGTTGTCTTTATTAAAATATAAAATCTAAAACCAGAAAATATAACTCAATATTTTTGGTCTAAGAAATGTCAGGATTTATTGTTCCTGATGATATTGTAAAGTAATTGCATATTATTTCTTTTGACCTCTATTGACATAATTAATTTCAAAATTCCCATAAACACATTTCTTCTGCCAAGATATCAACATAACATGTCTTAAGTATTCCCAGTGAAATGTTAAGCAACTATATGAGTGAAGACTTTGAACTATTGAGTAAATGAAGGACCAAAAAGTCTTCAATTGTTTCAGAACGTTTTGACTGAACCAGAAAAAATTAAGTATGAGAGAGGAAGGGTCTACTCAGAGAGCCCAGTAGATTGGAGGTGATCCAAAACATACTTCTCTGTCTTAAGAACAGGTGATGTTCGCTCACTATCAGCAAGAGAAAATTGTGACAAATTATAAATCCAAGTACATTTTGTTATATTTTGATGTGTTCATGTATTTAAACAATTATGTTGTGAATGTTATTAAATTTTAAACTGAGAAATAATTTCATCCAAAGAGGATTTGATTCTTTGTCCCTGGTTTAACACCTCATACACAAGTATTCTTTTTCATGTATCTGGAGTTCTCACTAGTGCATTAGAAGCTAATTTATGCAATTATTCAAGTGAAAATGATGAACAAATATTTTTACTTCAACAAGTTTTCTTGTTATTCTTAAAAAACTCAAATGAAGATTTAATACGAAATAAAAACAGAAGCAAATGACAGCATCACACACACAAAAAGAAACCTTTAAGAATACTTGGGTTTGTACATGTATATGAAATTAGCAGAGGAAATGAATAGAGGAATAAATACCATAGCTTCTGAGGGAGCATGAAATGGTTGTGAAAGAAATTAAGGCAGCATTGTTCCTGACTGTGCACTATAATACAGATATGATATGTCTCGCAGACGCCCTTATGGTAAAGGCTCGGTCACCAGCCCACAGCACTATTGGGAATTGGACAATAAAGAGGGGAAGCCTGAGGAAGAAGGAAGGGGACAACTGACTAGTACCTTCATTGAGGATAGTGGGGCTTAGGACTCTCTCTCTCTCTCTCTCTCTCTCTCTCTCTCTCTCTCTCTCTCTCTCTCTCTCTCTCTTTCTCTCTCTCCTTCCTTTTTGCTCCTCAGTTAACTGATGAATGGCTTTTGTCACACAATGGCTGCCTCATCATAGGCCCAAGAGCAATGGTGTCAACTACAACTATGGGAAGACTCAAAACTCATAAAAGTGCTGAGAATAAGGAATAGTTGGGTGTTCAGTCCTAAAGGAGACATCTTTATCACATGCTCAAGGCTCATGGAAGAAGGCCAAAGAAGGAATGGAAAGAATGTGACAGAGAGTAATATTTTGGAACACTATCTTTCTGCTTCATGGCCGTTACTTCATGACCTCATAGCAACTGTCAGTTATTATTACCTCCACGAGACCTCTAAAATATTGAGCTCTTCAACATTTCTACATGGATGATGGAGGAGAGGGAAAGAAAGTCATCAAAATAGAAGAAGTCTGACTGGAAAGGAGTTCCATGGAAAGGAGAGAGGGCTTTGGAAAAAGAAAGTTTGGGGATAGGGTTATAATAAAAATATAGTATCTTCAAATATTTTAAAAAACTATCAAAAACCCACTTCCTTTAAAATTACAGTCTTTGTTATTTTCTCTTTTTCTATTAACAACAAAATAACAACAATGACAGGAAGAAGAAGAAGAAGAAAAAAAAAACAGATTCTTTCAGAAATTGTGTTCTACCAAGGTAGATATACTTCTTGATATTAAACTCTATTTAATAAAGGTAATTTAAAGCCCGGGTCTCCCATACAGGAAGTTTAATATGCATGTGAATTGTGGTTCATTTGTGTGAAGAAGTCACAATCTTCAGGCATGATTTATAATTTGAGGTTGCATGTGGAGAAGTCAGGACTGAGACATTTTTGCAAATAACTCCGGTCCCTGATGTGCTATTGTTCAGGTGTGCATTGTGAGTACTCATCAGCAGTTTCAGACAGATTAGGAGAAAGGAAGAAAGGCTAACTAACAACCAAAAACTCTCATGGAGAAAGAAGAGAGATCATCTTGGTTTCTTGACCTTCCAAACTTCTATAAATAAGAATGACAGGCATTGCTTCTGAAAAAAAAATATCAGCCATATATAATTTGTAATTTGTGTGTTCCAAGCAAATTATTACTTTTTGGACAACACCGACATCGAATTGAAAGCATTAATACACATCCCTTTTGCTGGAAACTGGGTAAATAAAGAAATGTTGAGGAAGAGCTCCTGTGTGATCTGCCATTCCTTCGTGAAGACACCAAGGGGACAATAAAGGCAGCAAATGTAAACTAAATTTATTAAATTTATTTCAAACTACAAAACTGGCAAGAGGCTATTGATGCCCGTGTCTTGGTGAATTACTCAGTAGCAGGCACATTGGAGGTGGTGAAGATGAGCAGAAAACACTGCAGTTCACAACCACTGTGGCAGGATTATTTATTAGGAAATTTCATTTATTTTCTTCTCTCTGTTGAAGAACAATCAGGAATATGTGAGTTCACTGTGCTCTGTGCCCTGCATTTTCCCCTCTGTTCTAAGAAGCCCTTTGTGTTTCTTTGCCTCCGGGGCCTTTCAGGGCCTAAAGCAGAAGGTACTTGAAAATAACCTTCTAACTTTTGTGAAAGTCTAAACTGAGGGACACAAATTCAAATGCAAACAGATCTAGGCAGATGCACAAATGAACAAAGCAGCCAGGGTTTAACTTTCCCCAGCATGAATCTTGTTTGCATATGTGTCTGTCTTTAGAGTCGCTAAGGGGTGTACTTTATTCTGTTTTCCCATAGTTTTTATTTTCACTAAGAGGTATACTTTCTTCTATTTTTCCATAAAATATTTAGAGTTGTGGTTTCTTGTTTCTTTTTTCTTACTTTGAGAGTGTCAAAATTGCTCTGGGCCAACTTAAGCAGGCAATGGAGAGCTTCCTGTAGGAAGTTAGAGGTCAAGGCTGGTTGCTGAGGAGTGAGAAAAGGAACTCAACTTCTTGGAAACAACAGGAGAGTATTTGAGGAGGGAGGTTAGTTATCTTTGTAAATCAGAAACAGCTACAGCTCTGTAGCCACTCACCCTACGTGATCATTCTTCCT
>PVHP010036579.1:0-17828 GCA_004024765.1 Zapus hudsonius | reverse complement strand
CTGGTGTAGAAGTACTTGTACATCCCCCCCCCCCCGCCCGGTTGTCACCTGGTGTAGGAATACTTGTTGTTACTGCGGTTGTGCAGCAGCTTCACCACGGGCTGTTGGGGGAGAGGGAAAGGATGGAGTCAAGTGGCAGGAGAGGCTATCAGCCAACAACTCCACTCAGCTTCCACCCCATAGGGCCTCACCTTGGAGGTGCTGGCCAGGAGCTGATGCTCCTCTCGGGGAGATGTCAACGTGGGGATGAGGCACAGCGGGGACAGGTTCTCCCTTTTTTGCTGAGGAAGAAGTGGAGGGTGATTAACAACACAACCAGGGATCACTGCTCTCTCACATAAAGTCCCTCCTCAGTGGTTGTGAGGCTCTGGGGGGGGGGGGGATGTGACTACTCCAATCAGAGCTCCACAACTCCCCCTTGCTGGCTGGGCCTTGGCACCCTCTCCATTCCCCCACCCTCACCAACCTGCTCTTTTGCACATCCAGCTTGTGCCCACCCTCATTCTGGACTGGTCCCCTGTCTGGGATGTGTGCAAGGCTGGGCCCATTGGATCATTCAGTTCTTGGCTGAAGACACGATCCCCCACAGTGCCAGCCACAACTCAAACATTATAGCTAAAGCAGCATCCTCCTTTTCATATTATACGTTCATTTCCTTCATAGGATACCTGGTTCCTGACATTTTGTAATTTTTTTAAGGTAGAATCTCATTGTAGCCCAGGCTGACCTGGAACTCTAACAACAATCCTCCTACCTTTGCCTCCTGAGTGCTGAGATTAAAGGTGTGCACCACTATGCCTGGCTAAAATTTTAATGTAATGCTGACCTGGAATTCACTCTGTAGTCACAGGGTGGCCTTGAACTCATGGCGATCCTCCTACCTCTGCCTCCAGAGTGTTGGGATTAAAGGCGTACGCCACCACGCCCGGCTAAAAATTGTTTTTTCAAGGTAGGGTCTCACTCTAGTCAAGGTTGACCTGGAACTCACTTTGTAGTCTTAGGATAACTCATGGTTATCCTCCTACTTTTGTCTCTTGAGTGCTGGAATTAAAGGCATGTGCCACCACACCTGGCTTTTTAAAAGAGTCTGGCTAAATTACTTGGGCTGGTCTTGAATTTACAATCCTCCTGCTTCAGACTCCCAAGTGTTGGGATTACCATGCCTGGCACTAAATGTGTAACTCTAATATAAATTTCAGAAGTTTTTTTTTTAAAAAAGAAATTCTTAACACTTTTTCTAAAATGAATATGGAAGGCCAGGCATGGTGGCATGTGCCTAGAGTCTCAGTCACTCATAGGCTGAGGCTAGAGGGCTGGTTAAATCCAGATGGTTAAGACCAGTCTAGACCACCTCAGTTTCAAAGAAAATACAAAAATGGAAAAAAAATAAAAAAAGAAACCCTAAACCAGTCAACATGGTGATGTCCATACATAATCCAAAAGCAGAGGCAGGAGGCTCATCACACATCAAGGCCAGCCTACTCCACAAAGGGAGTTCCAACCCAACCAGGGCTTTTAGTAATATTCTGTTGAAAAAAATTAAAAATCCAAGTATGGTGGTACACACTTATAATCCCAGCACTTGAAAGGCTAAGGCAGGTAGATATTGAGTTTGAATCCAGCCTGAGCTATATAATGAGCCTGACTTAAAAATAAACAAAAATAAAAGTCTGCAAATACTTAGGTCAAATTTGAGACAGTAACTTTACCAAACATGAAGATACACCATAAAGGCATGATAATGAAAACAGTGTTATTATGGCTCAGAAACAAAACAAAATGGAGCACAACAGATAACCCAGAAACAAATAAGCATATATACATTTGAGAGTCATTTTTAAGAAAGACACCAGAAATGACTGAGTGGGTATGTGAGAGGGGTACAGAGTACATATTAGTTATCTATTACTGTGTAACAAATAACCCCAAATTTAGCAGCCTAAATTAAGGAAAACATCTATTATTGCAGTTTCTGTGGGTCCAGAATACAGAAGTGGCTTGGTCAGGCCATCTGGTGGATTCTCTCACGAGGTATGTACTCAGCAGGGGCTGCAGGCATCTGAAGACATGACGGCCCTTTGAGGATCTGTTTCAGAGAAAGCTTATTCATGTGGCTGTTAAGTTCACACAGGCTGTTGTCAAGAAGCATTTCATGACTGCCACCTGGAACTCTCCATGTCTGCTTCACTGTGTCTATAACACTGTAGCTAGCTTCTCTAGAGCAAATAATCCAAAAGATGGTAATTTATGATACAGCATCGTTGGCCCTAAGCCATTGGGGGGTGTCTCAGAGGTTGGCTCCATAGTCCACTCTCCAGACCCAACTGATCCACATGCAAGAAAACACTCTCTCCCAAGGTCCCCCAAAGCCTTGTCTATTACAGAGGCAGCTCAAAGTATACAAACTCTAAGCAAGTCTTAGGTGGAGATGAGGCTACCTGGGCATAGTTCACCAGCTACAGCTACTGAAGGATACTTCTTTTTTGCCAAAGACCTGTGAACAACAGACACATCTTCCACATACCCAAAATGCAATGATGGACAGGTACAGAATAATCAGGACACCCTTCTTCAAAAGGTGGGACAACAGGAAGCACATAGAAGTTAATGGTCCTAGAAATTCTACAATGAACTTGGACAAACACTGGGAACTCTTCGGTGCTCACCCCTGACCAGGATGATTCTGCATCGCTTATATCCTGAGCCCACCTTCCTTTGTCAAGAGATGTTTGTAACTTCACCGTTTCCTTGACAGGTTTGTCACTCGTTTCTTTCCTACATGCAGAAGTTTCAGTGTCCAAAGGGCTCTTCACCCTTCTGCTCTGGCTCGCTTTCCTTAGGTCCAGGCAGGTTGTTATCAATATAACTCTTTTTTATACTTTTTTGGGTGTCTTGTAAACATAGGGATCACTTCATAAGAAAAATGCCACATACACAATCTCTGCAAATTCAGGCTGCTGAGAGACTATACCTTGAGCTTTTTTTAAAAAAAAACATTTCATTTATTTTTAAACAGAGAGAGAGAGAGAGAGAAAGAAAGAGAGAGAGCGCGCACCAGGGCCACCACCTTGTGGGTCTGGCTTATGTGGGTCCTGGGGAATTGAACCTGAGGCCTTAGGCACTGGAGGCAAGTGCCTTACCCACTGAGCCATCTCTCCAACCCTACCTTGAGCTTTTTAGAAAAGCTATTACTTGTGTGAATGTGGTAGTACATGTCTGTAATCCAGCATTTAGGAAGCTGAGGCAGAAAGACCATGAGTTCAAAGCCAGCCAGGCATACAAAAACAAAAACAAAAACCCTGTCTTTAAAATAAAAGGCTAACATTTGACTGAATGGATCTGTGAGGCATCTTCTTGATACTTCTAAAGTCTTAACAAAGGACATTATAATCACATTTATGGATTCATCTTTAGACCTGAAAATGTCCTGTATTTAAACTCTGTTCAGAAAGCTATTTTTTAATTGTAATGCATTTGCTATTTAGAAAGGCTGGGGATGTTCCAATCTAACAATTTCTGGCTCCTTTTCATCCAACTGCTTCTTCAGCTAATCATCTCCTCTTTTCTTTTAGTAAAGGCAGTAGAAACCAGGTGACACTATCAACATTCTGTCCAGAAGTCTTAGCTAGGTCACCAGTTCATAGGTGTATTTGGTACTTTCTATAGAAAATAATGTTGCTAAAACTTTCTGTCACTATGTAAGTGGGCTCCCCTTCCCAAATCCATTTCCAGTAACATCTAATTGTTCTTTTGTTTATTTTGCTTGTGTGTGTATAGGCGTGCACCTGCATATGTAGGTATGTGTGCACGTGTGTATTCACACCTGGAGGCCACACAACAAACTTGGGCGTCATGTTCAGGAACACTGTCTACCTCCTTAGAGACAGGGTCTCTCATTGACCACCATTAGGCTAGACCAGCTAGCCAGAAAGCTCCACCTATCTCCACTTATCCAGTGCTGGGGTTGCAGGACCATAATACCATACCTGGTGTTTATGTAGGAACTATGGATCAAATTCAGGTCCTTGGCTGGAGAGATGGCTCAGTGGTTAAGGCACTTGTCTGCAAAGCCTAATGAACTGAGTTTGATTCCCCAGTACCCATGTTTGCAACAAAGAGGCACATGTGTCTGGAGTCTGTTTGCAGCAACTGGAGGTCCTGGCATGCCCATTCTCTCTGTCTCTTTTCTCTCTATATCTTTCTGCTTACAAATAAATAAAAAATATTGTTTAAAAAATTCAGGTCCTCATGCTTGCAAGGCAAAAACTTTACTGATTGAGCCATCTCCCCAGCCCTCGAGCTGTTTTTAAGCAGTCACTACTTCATCTTCAAAGACTTCTCCTCAAGGTCCTCCTAGCTACCGCCCTCTTCTCAGTTCTAAAGCTACTTTGACATTTTAGATTTTTATTAGCAAAAATTCCATCACATTAATCCAGGGGCTACTTCCAAGGATCATTAGTGAGAGGTCATATTAGCAATATCATGAGTCCCTCAATGCAACACAATATTAAATATACAACACTACTTAAGATGCATTCTAACCAAAATATCTACCATTAAGCCTTTAAATTTATGGTGTAATTTATAAGAAATTTAGGATAGGGCAAGGCATGAACCAAGGACTAAACAGCCAGGCATATTTGGTAAGCAAATAATTGTATAGGCAGTCTCCTTAACAACTCAGCAATTTAAGAAAATATAGACTGTTTTGGGTTGGAAGAGACTATCAGAACATAATTGCCAGACACAATGTGAAGAACAAGCTAGATCCTGGATTAGATGGACTAACCATAAAAGCATTTCTAGAACAACTGGAGAAAATGGAGTATGCTTCGGCATGCCAGATTAAAACTTTATTAATATAGAGAGATGGTGATTATTGACAATGATAAAAAAAATGGGCTGAAGAGATGGCTTAACAGTTAAGACGTTTGCCTGCAAAGCAGAGGGATCCTAGTTCAATTCCCCAGTGCCCATATAAAGCCAGATGCACAAGGTGACTCGTGTGTCTGGAGTGCATCTGCAGTGGCTGGAGGACCTGGTGCGCTCATTCTCCCTCCCTCCCTCCCTCCCTCCCTCCCTCCCTCCCTCCCTCCCTGTCTCTTTCTCACAAATAAATAACTAAATAAATAAAATACTGAAATTAAATAAAATAGCAGCTTACAAAACAGTACATACAACATGACTGCACTTTAGCAAATAGACACACGTAAGTGTATGTGTATGCGTATGCACACACAAAGACTTGGAGCTGGGCGTGGTGGTGCACACCTTTAACCCCAGCACTGAGGAGGCAGAGGTAGGAAGGTGGGAGGATCACTGTGAGTTCAAGGCCAGCCTGGGACTAGAGCATGGTCCAGATCAGCCTAGGCTAGAGTGAGACTCTACCTTGAAAAAAAAAAGACTTGGAAAAAAAAATCATACTTTTGTTTATCTGTATTTCTTAAATTTCTACAATCAATACATATTGCTTTAAAAAAATCTGTGGTTGTAACTTAAAACAAAACAAAACAAAAAAACAAAAAACAAAAAACAAGAACCTCTACTTCACACCAGACACAAACAGAAAATACTGGTGATGTCCGTGTTCTGCTGATTGGCCATTTGGAGCAAAAGAATGTGTGGCAGGATGTTTTACTACTGGTTTTTTAAAGGCTTGCTCCCCCCACCACCTCCACCCCTTGTAAAATGAGCCTCCAGGTGTCGTTCAAATTCCCTTGGGGTTGTCTGCATTAAAAAAATTTTTTTGACACAAGTTCTTAAGTATCCCTGGCTGGCAATCCTCCTGCCTCAGTGCTGGGATTACACAAGTGTGTCATCATGCCTGTCAATTTTAGTATTTTCTGACCTCTGTCAAGCATGGCAAATAAATATCATTCTAGATGCTTAGGAGAAAAGTTAATACAACACACGCTTCAGAGCATGGGTAATCCATGCCTGTGTGTAATAGGGCTTAGTTATCCTTAGGAGACCACACTAACATATGCAAGAATATCCTGTCAAACAACAAGAGGAAGACAGGAAACTCAGTAAAAAATTTGGTAAAGACAGCTGACAGAAAGCTGGAAAAAGCTACGGCTTCCTGAAGCCCTATGAGCGAGAGAAGTCATCAATGGTGATGAACAGCAGTGAACCTTGCAAGCCTGAAGACTGGCCAGCCAGGCCAAAGGTGCCAACTGGGGCAATATAGTGGCACATCTATTGTGGGGGAAATCAAGTGCTCTCGAATTGGACTGGAGGCCAGCTCCATGGGAAGGGAATACATGCCTGGTATTGAAGACCTACTCAAAAGTCTATGGCAGGGAGGTCATGAGTAATACCTGCTGTTGTCTAGCTAAATGCCCACTAAACTGCCTTATAAGCGCTTTTTTTGTAAAAAATGTGAATACCTGTATATTAATGATACTCTCACTTTTGGCAGAAGAAGCTTCTCTTTCCAGATGGCAGTGACCACTGGGATGACTCAAAAGACACCCTAGTGCTAAAAAGAAGTGACAGTGGAGTGTTCAGCACTGATTCATCTCTGTCACACCTCCTGAAGCTCAGGGTCTTTCGCAGAAGAGGTGGTGGAAAGAATGTAAGAGCCAAAGGAAGGGCAGGACTGCTCACAATGCAATCTTCCAGACACAAAATGGCCTAGATATTCATGACTCACAGTGCCTGATACTACCTACACAAGACCTCCATAATGGGAGGAAAAGATGATGCTATTAAAACAAGAGACTGAGAGGGGGAGGGGATATGACAGAGGGTGGATTTGAGAAGAGAGAAGTAGGGATGGGGAGAGAATTATCATGGTTTATTGTCTATAAATTATAGAAGCTTACAATAAAGTTTTTAAAAATTTGGTAAAGAATATTAAGAAGCAATTATAGAAGAGCCTACAAAATAGCTACAGGGTACATAAGAGATGCTCAATGTCATTAGTAACAAGAAACATGTAAGGTCAAATGCGACCACTCTACACCCATCAGAATGGCAATCAGAAAGATGGAGGACGGTATAACTAAGACTGTAGAAATGGGATCCTTATGCACTGACTATTCCGAGTACAAAGCACTATGACCGTTTGGGAGAGCAATCTGATGATATCTACTGATATTTAGTCTGCTTGTGTCCCATGACCCAGCAACTCCTTTAGCTATAATCACGAAAAACGGGCATAAGACCATAAAGGGACATGTACAAGAATGCTCACTGCAGCACCGTTTGTGGGGGCAGGAAGTGGAAAGCAACCTAAATCTCAGAAGAATGTATAAATAAAATATGGTGAACAAACACCATGGATTCCTGTGTAGAAGATGCAAAAAACTAGATGTACAAACAACAGTATGAAAACTAAAAATCTATAGCTCAATGCCATTTATGGAAATTAAAATGAATACATAAATAAAAATGCTTTAGATTTTGAAGGGAACAAACATAATCTGTGCATATGTATCAAAACAGGCCCCTGGGGAAAGGGAATAAAGGGAAAAGTGTGACACTTAGAGAAAATATTTCATAGATGTATGCCATGCCCTGAGGAGGATGTGGAGCTGTGGGGGTGGGGAGGGGAAGGTTTTCTAAGAAACCTGTGAAGGAGGCAGCTGGGGCATGGAAGGGAAGCTGTGCTTGGGAGGCAGATGAGCTGGGGTTGAATCTCAGTTCTACCCCTTAATGACTCATTGGCCTTGAATGCATCATCTAACTTCCCTTACCTTTTCATGTCAACCAGGGATACAAGATGTACAGACAAGCAGACAGAAAAATCACTCCTAACACACAGTAGGTGTGCAATGACATTAGCATAATTTAAATTTACAGCACAGAGCTGGGTGTGGGGATGCCTGCCTGTAATCCCATCACTTAGGAGGCTGAGACCGGAAGATTCTGAGGTCAAGGCCAGTCTGGCCATGTAGCAAGACCCTGTCTCAAAAAATAAAAATAAAATGATTGAAAGGGAATGTGCTTCTAAGAGCTTGTTTAATGTTTTTAAAACTGCTAAGTAGTAACTTATCAATGGATCATGAAATAAATTTAATTGCTTTCAAGAATCATTACAGGATGAGGAAGGGAAGGAGTATTCTTTCTCAAAACTCTCTGAGTTAAATACATAAATATAAAATGCATTTTTTCCAGGGGATACAATTAAAAAGTTTGAAGGGTTGGAGAGATGGCTCAGTGGATAAAGCGCTTGCGTACAGTGCCTAAGGCCCCGGGTTCAATTCCTCAGTACCCACATAAGCCCACAAGGTGGTGGCCCTGGTGTGTTCTCTCTCTCTCTCTGCTAGAAAATAAATAATTAAAAAGTTTGAGAAATATGGATCCTGTCCAAAAGAAATCTGTACTATCAGGGCTGGAGAAATGGCTCAGAGGTTAAGGCATTTGCCTCCAGTGCCTAAGGCCCAGGGTTCAATTCCCCAGTACCCACATATGCCAGACCCACAAGTTGGTGGCGCTGGTACTCCTCTCTCTCTAAATAAAAAAATAAATAAAAAATCAAGAAATCTGCACTTTAAGGTTTCAAGAGCCAATAAGAATTCTTTGAGAAAATAGAAAGTTGTTAATTATCATTTTTTATAAAAATTAATTTGTGTGTGTGTGTGCACACGGGCACACCAGAGTATCTTGCCACTGCAAACGAATGCCTACCCAGCTTTATGTGGGTGTCTGGGGAATTGAACCCAAGCCCATAAGCTTTGCAAGCAAGTGCCTTTAACCAACTGCTGAGCTATCTCCCCAATCCCCAATCATTACTTTTTTACAATTTACAATCTACAATTGACATTTTAAAAATTTATAATTTCCTGTTATTTATGTTAAAAATTTATAATCTCCTATTAATGTATCACAAAAAAAACATTTTGACATTTTATAAAAATTGAACAGAAGAAAAGAATTTTTATAACATTCTTTACACTGTATTTATTTTTCTTGGTTCTTTATCTTTTGGAACATAGGAACTAACTGGCTCAAGGTCTCTCAGTAGGAGTGATTTCAACCCTGACCTAAGAACCCTAAAGGATCTACAGAAGTAGAGCCCAGCATGTGGGGAGGAGTCTGGAACCCCCAGCCCTAATTTATGAAGTGTGGCTCTGCTTCTGTGACATTTCCCCTGAGGAAAGAATTTCACTGCTGAAAAATTTCTTTCATAAAGAAACCTTGGGGTTTGGGAGGAAGGGAGATGACTGTCTCCCAGGATAGGACCAGATCATGGAGGTCATTATGTTCCAATTTAAAATGAAATTTACTCCACGCTCCCCCCCACACACAGTGAGCTACTCAGGGCTTTTGAGCAAGGGATAGAGGATGGACATTAATGACATTACTCAGCTGAGGTGGGGGAGCTGGACAGGCTGGGTAGAAACAGAGGCAGAGAGCAGGTATAGTCCTAATCACCACAATGTCCAGATACCCAGTGATAAGAGGACCCTGCCTTAGGCAGCAGGGGTGCAGAGGACCAGTACCCCCAAAATTCTTGGACGTATGTACAGTCTGAGCCAGGCTCTTCAGGCCATACCCTGTATGTCCTGTACCAACTGGACAGCTCTCCCAGGGACAGGGGCACAGGACTCAGAGTGGGAGAGGGACCCTCACCTGCAGGGCCAGCTGGCAGTCTTCAATCAGGCCCTGTACCAGGTAGTAGCGGGCTTCACCTAGTAGCTCCCCCAGCTCTCTGGTGCTCTCAGGCAGTGGCACGGATCCATCTCGAAGGTAGTTGAGGATTGTACCAAAGTGGCGGCCACTCCGGTCAATCAGCACCCAACCTGGTGAGTGGGGAGAGATAAAAGGAAGGATGGCTTGGTGGGGTGTCTGGAGCTACCCCACTTTTGGGAAAAGGATTCCATCACAAGAAAGCCTAGATACTTAACTGTCTCAAACTTCTGCCATATCCAAGAAATCTCTTGCAAACATTTCCAGTTTTCCCACACACCTTTACACAATATTCTGCACCAGAGAATTAACTCCTTGCCCAATCTGCTCTATAGTCGGCTCTCACTGTGGAAAAGTTATTTTTTAAAAAATATTTTATCATTTTCAAGCAGAGAGAGAGAGAGAGAGAGAGAGAGAGAGAGAGAGAGAGAGAGAGAGAGAGAGAGCGCCCACCTTGTGGGTCTGGCATATGTGGTATGTGGGTCCTGGGGAATTGAACCTCGGGCCTTAGACACTGGAGGCAAGTGCCTTAACCTCTGAGCCATCTCTCCAGCCCTGGAAAAGTTATTTTTGAGACAGTGTCTCATTATATACCCCAGGCTGAGTGCTAGAACTACAGACATGTGCCACCATGCCAAGCTAACCATGGGAAAATCCTTACCAAATTACCTTGTCAGTAAACCTCTTAGTCCCTGGTGTTAATTCTAACCATCTCATTAAATTAAAAGTCTATCCTCGCCCTCTAATTCATTACAATAACATAACACTATTCAAAGAACTTGTATATATTTGTGGTTTACTTGCTTACTTGTCATTCCCACTCCCAACTCCCTAAAAAAAAAAGAAAGAAAGAAAAGAAAAATGATAATTCCAATTCCTAAGGCTAATCAGATTCCTTTCCCAGTGTCTCCAGCATGAATTGGTTTATGACAAATACTTATCAAATAAATGAAATTTTCATCTTCATTATCTGAAGGCAGAACTTCATCTCCCGACTTTATTGTCCATAATCTGTTAACCCCTTCCTAGCCCCAGAAAAAGAACTAAAGAAAAAGCAAACTTTAAAGGTGCCACTAGGACTAGAGCATGTGGATTCCAAACTTGTGCCCCACTCGAAAACTAAGAGTCACCTGCCAAAGAGAACTGTCCCTCCCCCTCCACTCTAGACTCCCTGGCAAACCTAAGGGAGTCTTCTCCTTCCATGATCTGCATTGACAGATGATTCCTGGCGTGCCCCAGGGCATGTGTCAGGAGGAGACAGACAAGATCACCCCCCTCTCACAGGCTGGACACTTGGAAGAAAGTGTTCAAGGTTGGGGGTGCTGTTAGTGCCTGGTGGGGCTACGAGTTCCATAAATGTTGGTTATGGCGCAAACTAAAGGACTGGGGAAGGAGGGAGATTTTGAATGGGAAGGGAAAGATAAAACGGGATGCCAGGGCTGAGGGGAAACGAACGGGCGAGGGCAGCGAGGCTGGGCTCCGAGAGCCTGGGAGACGGAGGGCGGCTCGCGTACCTCCCGCGTCCGTGAGCAAGTCCACGCGGTCGCTGAACATGGCCTTGAGCATGGTGTCCTGGCCCGTGAGGGTGCGCAGCGTGGTGTAGTGCAGCGAGCCGCCCACGTTCAGCTTCACGTACTTGCTGCTCGGGGTCAGGGGCTTCAGCCCGTGAGTCGGGGCGCCGGGGTCCAGCCTGGACGGCTGGGGGACTTCCAGGGAGAGGGCCGCGGCTCCCGCCGGGCCCGAGGCCTCGGCGGACATGCCGACGAACGGAGTCCTCCCGCCGGCTCCCGGGAACGCCGGGACCCGGGCTCCGGGAGAACACGCCCACTCGCCGCGGTTCTCCGCCAGCCACTCGGGCCCTCCGCCCCCTCCAGGACTCTCCACCCGGAAGCCGCGGGCGGCTGCGCAGGCGCCTTAAACCCCGTGGCTGGTCTGGGGGCGGGGCCGTGCTGGGAGCATGCGCAGTGAGGGGACGCCGTTGGAGTCCGGCGGGTGACACCTGATGTGCGTGTGCCAAGCAAACCGCGACCTGCGACTGCACGCGAGCTTGAAAAGAAACGGTCGCAGAGAGAGCAGGACTTTGGGCAGAGTTTCCCGTTCCCATCCCGTGCCCTTGACGGAAGAGCTGTGAGCAGAGAGCATCGAGGAGAGGCCAGACCTGGGCTTCCAGAGGAGGTGGCAAGGTCTGCCCAGTTGACGCCCAGCAGAGGATGAAAAGAAGCGCCCGTGTGGAGATGGGAGAGAAGAGAGTTAAACAGGGAGGGAAAGTCATCCAGACCCTAGAGTGGCACCCTCTTGTAATCCCAGCCCTGGAGGCTGAGACAGGAAGATTGAGTTCGATGGTAGCCTGGATGGTAGTGAGTTCCAGGCCAACCTAAGCAACATAGTCAGACCCTGTCTAAAACATACCCAGGACCCTCAGGCAGGAGATGTTTGGTGGATTGGAAAGGCATGACTGGACAGCCTAGCAAAGATCTGACACCTATCACGCAATCCCCAAAAGCAAAATAAGATAAAAACCCATTGTGGAGAAGAAATTGGTGCCAAGTGCCTACCTGACTCAATCTGCTTCCAGTTTAGAAACTGAGATGTCAGAAGGATTAACAGTATGCTTTTCTGAAGTGAAAACCTCAGAATTCTAGTTTCAACCCTGTCACCAGTCCAATGAGAGATCTGGGCAAGTCACTTCTTTCCAGCTTTAGTTGGTTCATTTTGCCTAGCGATGGATGGAAATTTCAGTGCCTATAGAAACAAGTAGTATAAATGACTGAAGTGAACCTGTAATTGGAGAAAAATGTTTATCTGTGGTAACATGGAAAGCTCATGTTCTAGCAAAGGAAGTGGCCAATTTTGTGTGTCATATTTATTTAAGAGACAGAGAGAGGCAGATAGATAATGGGCACACCAGGGCCTCGAGCCACTGCAAATGAACTCCAGATTGTATGTACCACCTTGTACACCTGGCTTTACCTGAGTACTGAGGAAGGAATTGAACCTTGGTCCTTAGGCTTTGCAGGCAAGTGCTTCAACTGCTAACCCAGCTCCTCAGCCCTCTTTTTTTTTTTTTTTTTTTTTTTGGTTGAAACAGTCTTATTCTAGCCCAGACTGAGTTCCAGTTTAGAAGTTGAAATCTCAGAAGTTTTAACTGTCTACTTGAAGGTAGAAGTAGACTGGCCTCAAACTTATAGCAAAGCTTCTACCTCAGTATTCGAAGTGTTGGGATTGTAGGTATGAGCTACTGTACCCAGCCCAGTTGTAACTTTCCAAGTATGGCAGTGAAAAAGAAAAAAGTTTCTGACAGCTGGGAGCTGGCATGCACTCAGAATCCTTAGTGATGCCAGGAGCTGGCATCGCACCAACACTAAGGATGTGGTGGTGTCTAGTGAAGCACAATTCTTTTTTAAATATTTTTATTGACAGCTTCCATAATTATAGACAAACCGTGATAATTCCCTCCCCACCCCACTTTCCTCCTCTCAAATCCACTCCCCCATCATATCCCCTCCCCCTCACAGTCTCCACTTTGTTTCAAAATCATCATCTTTTCCTCCTATTATGAAGGTCTTGTGTAGGTAGTGTCAGGCACTGGGAAGTCATGAATATCAAGGCTTTTTTGTGTCTGGAAGTTTGCATTGTAAGCAGTCTCATCCTTCCTTGGCTCTTACCACCTCTTTCCACCACCTCTTCTGCAATAGACCCTGAGCCTTGGGAGGATGTGACAGAGACATCTCAGTGCTGAATACTCCACTGTCACTTCTTTTTAGTACTGTGATGTCTTTGGAGTTATCCCAGTGGTCACTGCCATCTGAAAAGAAAAGATTCTCTAGACAAAAGTGAGAGTAGCATTAATATATGGGTATGCCCATTTTAAAAAAAGTGCTCATAAGGCAGTTTTGTGGGTATAATATATGCATTTAGCCAGATACCAGCAGACATTACTCCCCTAGAGCTCATGACCTCCCCCACCATAAGCTTTTGAGTAGGTTTTCAGCACCAGGCATATATTCCCTCTCACAGAGAGGGCCTCCAGTCCAATTAGAAAGTAGTTGATTTTCCCCACAACAGACATGCCACTATTGCATCATTTGGTACATTTGGCCTGACTGGCCAATCCTAAGGTTTGCAAGGTCCACTACTGTTCACCACTGTTGATCATTTCTCTCTCCCATAGTGCTTCATGCAGCCGTTGCTTTTTTTCCAGCTTTCTGTCAGCTGTCTTTATCGAATTTTTTATGGAGTTTCCTGTTTTCCTCTTGTTGCTTGACAGGAGATCCTTGCATATGGTAGTGTGGTCTCTTAAGGAAAACTGTATTAGTCAGGGTTCTCTAGAGGAACAGAACCGATAGAATGGATTGTAGTAAAAAGGGGAATTTATTGAGGTAGCTTACAACAGTCCAACAATAGCAGTCTGCAGGCCTACAGGTGAAGGAACCAGTACCTGCTCAGTCCACGTGGCTGTATGCCTCAGCAGTCCCAATCCAGCCCAGAAGGCCTGATGGCTCCCTGGGGAGCGGCTACTCTTCAGTTCACAATGTGAGGCTGAGGAAACTGGGTTCTGATGTCCAGGAAGGATGCATGCTTCATTCAAGGGGCTCTGGTTCTATAAAGTGGTTCAAGTTCAGAAATTGGTTAAGAGGTCTTGATTCTTTGATACTATAATGTACTTTTGTTCCTCTGCTCTGTGTCATGGTTTGATTCAGGTGTCCCCCACAAACAAATGAATGTGTTCTGAATGATCAATCCCCAGCTGATGGCAGTTTGGGTTTTACAACCTCGCTAGAGCTGTGTTGATGGGGGCAGGCTTATGAGCCAGCTTCCCCTTGCCAGTGTTTGGCACACCTTCCTGCCACTGTTTGCAGTGCTGTGGTGGAGGTGATGTCCACCCCTCTGCTCATGCCATCATTTTCCCTGCCAGGATGGAGTCTTCCCTTGAGTCCATAAGCCTAATAAACCCATTCCTCCACAAGCCGCTTTTGTTTGGGTTCTTTCTGCACAGCAACTAGAAAGCTGACTGTAACAGATTTGGTACCAGAGAGCGGGGTCATCTGTTGCTGCTAGAACCCTCACTGTATGGCTTTGGGCTTTTGGAAGTGATCTGCAGGAGGAATATGGAAGGATTTGAAACCTTGTCCTAAGAGACACCTTGCAGTGCTGTAAGTACAGCTTGTTGGACCATTCTGGTCAGGATTAAAAGGCCTGAATGCAGCCGGGCGTGGTGGTGCACGCCTTTAATCCCAGCACTTGGGAGGCAGAGGTAGAAGGATCGCTGTGAGTTCGAGGCCACCCTGAGACGACATAGTGAATTCCAGGTCACCCTGGACTAGAGCGAGACCCTACCTCGAAAAACAAAAAACAAAAAACAAAACAAAACAAAAAAAAGGCCTGAATGCAATAAGAACTATGGACTGTGAGGTTTGGCTTACAAGAGTGAGAAAGAACTTTGTCGGGACAGTGCCAGAAGCAGTTTGTGTGAGAGGCTTGCTGTGTTCTGCCTGCCTGTGTTCTGGGAACCTGTACAGGGTTGCTTTACATAAAGATGGACTGGTGTGAGCATATGGAGATGGCATAGAAAGATCTTTGGGCCAAAACTGCTGCCTATTCACCTGAAATTGTTTGAGAGATTACAACCATTGAGATTGGGCCAGCTGGTCTATATGTATATAGGAAGAATGCAGGCTCTTTGAAATAAGGGGACTGAATGCATATATGTATATTTTTTATATAAATAATTAATATCCAATCAAAATCTTGAACTTTAGTAACCAAGAGGACAGAAATCGCCTCATATTTTTTCCCTTACATTCCTCAATAAACTAGTTGGCCAGACTAGCTTATGAAGAAGCATTGGGAAAAGTTTGTCTCTGGGATTTGACAATAGGAAGAGCTCTGTCCCATAATCAAAAGCCCATAGTGTGCATAAGTGTATGCTTTTTCTAATGTTAAGTCCAAGAGTCCTATTATCTGTAAGAAAATTTGGCATCTAACACAATGTTGTCTAGACATTTAGTTTAATATTCTTATAGAATTTAGAGAAGTTATACCAACCTGACTTAACCTTTACTATTAGTAGAAACTCTATCTGGTAATAAAACAATTAGGCATTTTTTGTATGTAACATCTCTATGAATATAATTTTAAGAAACTGATAAACCAAATTATTTGTTAGCATTTTTATAGAGTTATAACCTATGGATATAAGATATTTTCTTGCTAATAAGTTTATGTTGCACATTTTGAAACAGTATAGGCAAAAGCATAACAATCTCTGAAACAGCTATATTTAACATTTTTAGCACAACTGAGAATGATGTTACTTAGAATACATTTTAATCTTCCTTAGGTCGACTTTTCAAAAGGCTGAGGAGACAAAAAGGTCTGCATTATAGTTAAAATCCATAATTGTAAAATCAGGAAAATGCCTTCGAATAACTCAGAAGGAGGGAAATAAATGTTTTATTAGTCCATTAAACACCTTCGTTATTCTTCTGCTTTGGTTCTGTAATTAGATCCTAAGTACCTGTTGTGAAAATATTTAGCAACAGACAAAGACTTGTAAAAACATTTGGGAACAAAGTTCTGTGAAGTTATTCAGCAGTGAACAGACAAAACCCTGCAGCAGGAGGAGAGGGGGGGTTAAACTCGCACCTGTTCCCTGATTACAAGGAGGTGACCATTAGGCATGTAGATTGCAGGCAGCCATCGACTCACACCTACCATGGGTTCTGGAGAAACCCAAATGTTTCTCCCCAGGTGATCTCCGGCCTTGATTAAATTTTCTAATTAAGCTAAAACAGTCATTCCTGTCTCACTGGGCTTCAAAAACTCTGGTACTTATGCTAAGTGACTGGCCACTAGCGGCTTGAAGAATGTAACAATGAATATTGGGGAGAGGGCAGTGAGCATATGCTCATCCTGAATAAATGCTTTTTGATTTTTCGAAAAAGGTATATAAATTTTGACTAGAAATCAAATTAATAAAAATTTAACCTTAAGCAATTTTGTTACTACTAAATTCTTAGGAGCTAAAGGTTCCCATTCTAAGCAAGCATGGCCTAGTAATGAGCCATTTAGTCAGTAGAATTGGGGGAGGGTCTTACAGTCACGCCTGTGTGATGTATGCAGACATATGCTCCGCCGCCAGGTCTGGAAGAGAAAATTCCTTAAGTCCACCGAGGATTTCTCATGATGTCTGTAAAGGGAGAGAAGAAGAATCTTCTCTGGGAGTTTCTTTTCTCCCTGGAGACATTATGATTATTAATTGTTTTACTAATCTTTCTGGTAGCCATCTAGCAGCATCTAGCTCTTTTGAATACACACAGACAGATCCTCAGCCCCATATTAAGACTGGGTCTGGACCATGCCACTTATTTTCTAAAGGATCTTTCCATAGGACTGTAGCAAAATCTTTGCGAGTTTCTGTATGCCAGAAACGTTCTGCTGCAGTGAGCCCATCTTTGTCCAGGGTCAGGAAATTTAAAATAAAAAGTGAGTGAGACAAGAGGTTACAAGGGGAGCCTTTAAGGCAGCAGAAATTTTATCCTGGTCAGTTACATGAAATATTTGTCATGTAGCCATATCTGTTCTGAAATTTCCTTCAGCTAAAGGCCCAGGCAGGTTAGAATGGGCCCACAGGTGGCCAATATAAAAAGGGTGTTTTTCTTTATGAATAAAATGTCTGTAATTGCTTAAATAGCAAAGCTGCTCTAGATGTATTTTTTATTAGAGCTGCAGTTTCCAACAGGGGGATGGAATAAACTACGTAAGCACTGTCAATCAATAAATTAAAAGGCTTGTAACGTGGGAAAAACAAAGTTATGCACATTAACAAAATGTAGAAGTTTATTTGGGAGATAATTATCAATCCAGAATAGGAAGCATCAATAGATGACTAGAGTTCAGAAATTATAGAATTTGATCTAGGGAGTTCCCTGCAATAATTCCTGAATATTGATAACAATATTAAATCTTCAGAGGGACAAAATGGAGTGAAATATTGTTAGAATAATAATAACTATTATATTTCAGATCAATACCAGAAATTTACTGAGATCCCAATTTGGATCAGTTATTATATAAAATATATAGTATCAACTATTCATAGAAAAAAAGCTTAAGAACAAGAACTATGCTATAGATTTGGGTATAGGCTTCTTTTTAAACACAAAAATATTTTCTTCTATAGAAAACGCAGT
>PVHP010036577.1:0-17834 GCA_004024765.1 Zapus hudsonius | reverse complement strand
TTTTTAAACAGAGAGAGACAGAGAGAGAGAGAGAGAGAGAGAGAGAGAGAGAGAGAGAGAGAGAGAGAGAGAGAGAGAGAGACTACACCAGGGCCATCACCTTGTGGGTGTGGCTTATGTGGGACCTGGGGTATTGAACTCAGGGTCTTAGGCACTAGAGGCAAGTGCCTTAACCGCTGAGCCATCTCTCCACCCCACCTTTCTTTTTTTGAGAGGGTATCACCATATAGCCCAGCCTGGCCGCATACCTGCTATCCACTTGCCTCTGCCTCCAGAGTGCTTAAATTTTAAGTGCACCCTACCATGCACAGTTTTTCTTGAGCCTGCCTAGTGCAGTAGCTGGTGGGTCACTGTGGACACCATCTAGTGTTTACCTTGTCTAAGCCAAGCACTCTTCAGCTCAGCGTGGCTTTTGGCTTACTCCCCAGTCCATCTTGCTGATTAGGTGATATGGATAGAGTCCTGTAGGTGGCCTATTCTTTATGACCAAGCAGCAGCTTCAATAGAAACGAGATGACAGAGGAATAAGCAGGAAGCTTTTCTGGAGTCTTTGACCACCTCCTCCAGGAGTAGAGTGGCTCTACCCTGGTTGTCTGCCTAGATAAGACATTTTCCACATTGTACACATTCTCCCTGGGGAGAAGGCCCAGGACTTCCTGATAGGCTATTTTGTTTTCAAAGGTCGAGTCTCACTCCAGCCCAGGCTGACCTGGAACTCACTCTGAAGTCCCAGGCTGGCTTCAAACTGAGATCCTACCTCTGCCTCCCAAGTGCTGGCATTAAAGGCATGTGTCACCATGCCCAAAATGATAGGGTATTGAAAAATATTATTTGCAAACAAAGAAGAGAGACAAAGAAAATGGGAGTGCCAAGGCCTCTAGCCACTTCAAATGAACTCCACTTTGTGCATCTGGCTTTATGTAGATACTGGGGAATTGAACTGTGGTACTTGGGCTTTGCAGGCTATTTTTGATGCTAAAAATTTTGTGTGTACGTGTACAGACATGCCAGGGACTTTCTATTGGCAAACTCCAGACCTTTGCACCACTTTTTGCATCAGGCTTCTGTTAGTGGCTTGGGAATTGAAGCTAGGCTGGCAGGCTTTGCAAACAAGTGCCTTTAACTACTGAGCCATCTTCCTAGTCCTCCCAGTTTTTTCCCCACATCATTCCCCTTGGGTTGAGGTAGGGTCTCACTTTAGCCCAGGCTGACCTGAAGTTTTCTATGTAGTCTCAGGATGGCCTCAAACTCACAACATTCTCCTACCTCTGCCTCCAGAGTGCTGGGACTAAAGGTGTGAACCAACACACCTGGAAGTTTAGTATTTTCTGAAAGTCATGAGGTATAGAAACATATTTCTAAACTTCCTGACCTAGAACCATGTGGCTAGCTTGCTGAGTGGAAGCACCCCCTTTCTTACAAGTTTGGCACTAGGTAAAGGACCATCTCTGAAATGCTTTGACTTGCTTGGGTTGTTGGTCTGCACACAACTCTACTATTTTCCTGGTGAAATAACTTAAAATATGGCGTTTAGGAACTATGGCTGCCTAACATTGTGAATGGATTAAATGCCACCAAATCATCTACTCCAAAGTGGTTCTGTGAATTTCACCTCCCAAAGAAAAAAAGGAACCCTTTTGTCTGATGTACTTTTTTTAAAAAAATATTTTATTTATTCATTTTCAAGCAGAGAGATACAGAGAAAGAGAGAAAGAGAACCAAGGTCACCACCCTGGCTTATGTGGGTCCTGGGGAATTGAACCAGGGGCCTTAGGCACTGGAGGCAAGTGCCTTAACTGCTGAGCCATCTCTCCAGCCCATGTCTGATGTACTTTCAAACCTGGGCCATAAGGCTTTGCAAGTGTCTTTAATGGCTGAGCCATCTCTCCAGCTCCTTTTTGTGAGATAAGGTCTCGCATGGTCCTGGTTAGCCTCAAACTTGCCATGTAGCCTAGGAACTTGCCATGTAGCCTAGGATGACCTTGACTTCTGATCCTTCCCTTCTACCTCCCAAGTGCTGCAACTATAGCAAACATGTGCCATCATGCTTTCTATGCAGTCCCAAGGCCTCGTGCATGCTAGGACAACTCTACCCATCGAGCTACGTATATCCCTAGCCCCAACAATAATTCTGGAAACTCCCCTTTTGAGACAAGGTTTCACTGTGCAGCTCAAGCTGGCCTTGGGCTTCATTTGAGTGCCCCCAGTATTGGGGTTACTGCCATTACTGTGACGTACCTGCTGGTACAATGTTGGCTCTCCTTAGCACTGCCCTTGGTTCACTATCATTTCAATTTAGCAAGTTACAAGGTTGGGATGTACCATATTTGCAAAGGGAAAATTAGTCATGAAAGGCAACAAAGCAGTTCAAGGTATGGTTAACTACTTTCCAGCAATGATTTTCTTATGAAGTATCTTATGAAGTGTCTTTTTCACTTCCTTCAGTTGAAATGGGGCACCTCCAGGCTACCCTCAGGGTGGTGTTGTGGGTATGGAATGCTGTCAGATGTGCTGATGCTGGCCAGGTGAGGCCATACAGGTTTTGTGGAATACCATGAGGACTGATTTTTCAGCCTGAATAGGACGGGACACCATTAAAAATGAAGACACAACTCTGTTACTCTGATGTAACATGAAGTGCAGGCAGTGCAAGTGCCTTTTGTAGAACAGCAAGCCAAGGTGGATGGTGATGGGACAGAGATGGGTGATATGCAGGGGATAAATGTTTATAGGCTGGAGTGATTGGATACACTTGGTTGATGACAGTTATGGAACTCTATAGTTTTTGTCTGGAGAGGCCCTAACATCACTGCTCACAACTAGTCTTCTTTGCATAAAGACTAAAGTGTGGGTGAGGAAGGTGTACTGTCTGAAAAAACTGAGAGTTCAGTATGTGGTTAAGCTCATTTTTAGCTATTATCACTTGAGCCATCTTCACAAGACAGTTTTAATGTTATAATAAGCTGAGGCTTTCCCATCTCCAGTATTTATAAAAATGCAGTTTAAATTTTTTTTTTTTTTTGGTTTTTCGAGGTAGGGTTTAACTCTAGCCCAGGCTGACCTGGAATTCACTATGTAGTCTCAGGGCAGCCTTGAACTCATGGTGATCCTCCTACCTCTGCCTCCCGAGTGCTGGGATTAAAGGCGTGCACCACCACAACTGGCAAGTTTAAAAATTTTTCAAGTCCCAAGAAACATTCAGAGCTAGACAGAGGACTTTAGGAGTGCTTTCTGTCCTATCTGTTTAGAGGAAGGTTGCTAAAAATGGGCCCAATCCCATAAACCTCATGGCAGTCTGGATTTGCTCACAGACTATATACTTCCTGGGCCAATCTTGTCTTTTTTGTTCTTTTGAAGCATGTCTCATAGTCCATGCTGACACTAACCTGCTTCCTTCTGCCTCCACCTATGGTTTTTAGTAACATTAAAAAAAAACAAAAAACCCTGATGTGGCTGGAGATGGCTCAGAGGTTGAGGTGCTTGCCTACAAAGCCTAAGGACCAGAATTCGATTCCTCAGTCCCCATGTATAAAGCCAGGTGTGTGTAACGTGGCACATATGTCTGGAGTTCAAGGCCCTCTTCATTCTCTTGCTCTCTTATCTACCTCAAGTAAATATTTTTTTTTTCCAAGTAAATAATTTTTTAAAAAATATTTGCGGGCTGGAGAGATGGCTCAGCGGTTAAGGCACTTGCCTCCAGTGCCTAAGGCCCCAGGTTCAATTCCCCAGGACCCACATAAGCCAGATCCACAAGGTGGTGGCTCTGGTGTGCTCTCTCTTTCTCTCTGTATCTCTCTGCTTGAAAATGAATAAATAAAATATTTTTTAAAAAAATTTTTGAGAGAAACAGATAGCACAGACGTGCTAGGGCCTCTAGTCACTGCAAACTCCAGACCCTTAAACCACTTTGTACATCTGGCTTAAATGGGTGCTGGGGAATTGAACCCTAGACATTAGGCTTTGCAAGCAAGCTCCTTTAACCACCAAGCAACCTCTATAGCCACTTAGTAACCCCCCATACACACACCTGAGGTAGGCTATCACTCTAGCCCAGGCTACCTGGAATTCATTATATTGTCTCAGGCTGGCCTCAAACTCAGCAATTTTACTTCAGCCTCCTGAGTGCTGGGATTAAATCTGTGTACCACCATACCGGGCTTGATTTTTTTTCCTTTTATATATATATAATGGGTTATACTCTTTTTTTCACTCTGCCTCCCAAGTGTTGGGATTAAAGGTGTGTGTCACCATGCCTTGCAGCAAGGCAAGGACTAAGCTCTTTCAATAACTACATGGTTGAGTCTAGTTTTGAAACAACACAGGAACCAGTCAAACCTCAAGCATGGAACTAGACAGACCTAGCAAGAGCCATCAGGACCCAGGGAAACCGAAATCCCAAATTTTGTTCTTGGCTCCATGTTGGAGCCATGGTGCAGGACTGAAATATCAACAGAGCCCTACCCCTAGGACTACATAGTGAATTCCAGGTCAGCCTCAGCTAAAGTGAGACCCTACCCCAAAACAACAACAAAACTATCTGTCCTGAGGGAGTTAGCAATACTAGCATTTTTATACCTAGCTAAGAACGCAGGCTGAGATTGTTCAGTGGTTAAAGGTGCTTGTCTGCAAAGCCTGGCAGCTCTGGTTCAATTCCCAGCACTCACCCAAAGTCAGATGCAAAAAGTAGCACACTAATACACACATGCACAATTAATTTAACTGCCTCTACCAGAATAGAGTGAGGAAGAACCAATGGGTATGGTCCAGTCTCTGATGTTTGTATTTTCCTCTTCCTGTGTGTTGGGGGGAGGGGAATAGCTCCTCTTTACTACCAGGTGGCTGCTGAGGTATCCTGGGAACCCACAGCCTAGGCTGCAGTCTGCATGGGGCTCAGGAGGCATGTGCAGTGCGTGGGAGATGGAGCATTTACTGCTTTACCACTCTTATGCTGTGCTGGGGGTGAAGAGTATGACTCCATTCGGTTCTTGCTCACAACCAACCCACCATACCCATGCCTCAAGTTGAACACAGTGCTGCCTGACACCCAGGTTTTATCATTTCCACTTTATTGCTCAAGCACAGAACTTGAGGTGCACCTGGACCTTCAGCAACATGCAGAGAAGTGGCCGAGGGGTAGGGGGTGGAGATACAACCTGGCCAAGCAGGGGAACTGATAGGAGGCAAAATATGGGAAGGTGCTCTGGAGTGACCACCATCAGCTACACCACTGGGGTGAGGAAGGCAAGAGAGGCATTGGGCATAGCAGTGTTCTTCCCATGCCCCTGGCATCTGCATGGAGACCACGTTTGGAAATGGACCAGGGGGAAAGGATAAGGAAAATGACTGCCCGGGGGTCTCCCTCTCCACCCTGGTTTCTTCAGATCTCATCCCTTTCTACCATTTGAAAAGTGACTTTAACAGAGGGAGCAAAATAAATTAACATTCAGATGAGTATGTGTAGATGGACTATGTTCATGTGTAATGGAGAAGAAAACAGAGGTCAATACCAACTTAAACTATAGGCCTCCACACCTTAACCCCCCAGCCTATTCTTCTCCCCTTCCCCAAAGCCATCATTCAACCAGATAGAAAAATAAAGGTCTAATTCACTCAAAAATCTTCAGTTTTTACAAAACTAACAGGGTGGAGGAGGGAAAGGAGCAGGGGAGGGCAGGGCAGGGAGAAGCTATGCTTCTGTCTCCACCTGAGATGGGCTCCCTGACACAGTGTTCGGAGCATCCTTCATTTCTGTGTCGGAGGGATGGTCTCCTGCAGCCACCTCGGCTTTGACCTGTAAGCATGAGAGGAAGAGGCTGGGTTCCCAAGTAAAAAATTATTTCTGACAGCTGTACAGGTACCACAATTATTCTAGAATTGTTCAAAAAATATGCATGTACATATGCAAATTATGAACAACAAGGTAATTTTCATTGCACAACTATTTCAACAGTTGCAATGAGATGCCTTAAGAAAACTAAAATATTACTATTTCTTTGTGGTGCTAGGGGATTGAGCCCAAGTCCTTAAATATACTAAGCTAGTAGTCTACCACTACTACGATCGTCAATTCAGTTAATTAAAATATTTATGTTATGTGCCTGGGCATGTGTGTGGAGGACAGAGGCCAGCTTTGAATGTCACTCCTCAGTGCTCTACATTTGAGACAAGGTAGGTCGGTTGGTCTCTCTCTCTCTCTCTCTCTCTGTGATCATTTAAATGAACTGTATGAACAAGGCCTCTGTAATCTTTCCCATACAAGACAAGGTCTCTTACTGGCCTCAAACTCACCAAAGTAGGCTAGATTGTTTGGCCACTGAGCCCTAATCACATATCTGCCTATCTCTCTCTCCCCAGTGATTGGCTTTTAAACATGGGTTCTGAGGATCAAACATTCAGGTCCTCATGTTTGTGAAGGTAAGAACTTTACCAACTGAGCTAGCTTATTTCCCCAGCCTAATGGGGAAATATTGAACATTAATTCTGTGCTCGCTTGAATATAAAGATGGGCATATTTTGATAACAGACTGGCACAGCCCCGAGGGCATGAAAATTTAATCCATTTCTCTGTATTAGCTGTCAACTAGAAAATTAAAAAAAAAATTATTCCACCTGTTTGATTTTAAAAGCATGGCTACTTAACACATGGCTTGCCATTTCTCTTGGACTGTGTTTTAGAACATCAAAAATCTAATAGGGGCCCAATTAAGGTATGCCGTATCCAGTGGCATGAACACATTAGTATGAAAGAACGTGAAAGCTCTTAGGTAGTGATGCAAAATAAGCTTCCAGTTATTTACTATTTACTATGTGGAGAAAAAAACGACATGGGAATCAGAGGTAGACCAAGCTGTTTCCAAGTAGCACGTCTGCGTGTGTGTACACAGCAACATAGTGAAAAAAACGCAAGTTCTGGCAGGAAGGACATGTGCTTCTGAAGGAGCCGAGTTTTGACTACACATTATTCTTTTTAGCATTGTGAATTTAGCCTTTGTGGTAGTTTGAAGGAATGTCCCCCAATAGATTTAAGAGTTATTATTTTTTTTCTCAGCTGCCTGGCTGGAGGGTATGTAACTTTGGCCAGATCCTAGTTTCAGGTCTAAGATGTTTCTGAAATTTCAGCTATACATATGCAAAGAGAAGTCTGAGCTCAAGCCTGGAGTTGCTGCTGTTTGCTAGTTGGAGTCTGCTTGCTTGCTTTGGAGGTACTGGTACTGGTTTCTTTCTCTGCTTGGACCTGTAAAAGGGGGCCAAGCCTCTTTCACCATTCTGGAACTTCCCCTGGATCTGTTACTTCAATAAATACTTTCCTCCCAAAACTGCTTGGTTCGGAGATTCATCCCAGAGGTGTGTGGCTGGCTACAACAGCCTTGTGAGTGCCTTACCTACTTGAACACACACAGGGCTTGCGGTGTACTAGCAGAGGGCATGCACCGCATGCTCAAGGCTCTGGGCTCAATCCTCAGCACCAAAAAACTCCCACCACCCACACAGAACATTTAGCTTTTTTCAAAGGCTCCAGGCACAAACAAGAAGTAGAGAACTATTTCAGAGCAACCAACTCGTGACCCTTAGGGCTTGTGGGTGGGTTTCCACTGCTCTGCAGACATACACTGGCTCCATCAGCGGGAGCCATCACTGAGGAAACATGTTTCTTTTCCTGGGAGTCCAACTTCCACAGGCACAAAGAGCCCCACCAGCTGATAAAAACATACCCTTTTCTATCCATTCCAGCTGTTCTCCAGCCCAATCCTCACCTTGCTCTCCTCCTCAGCCAATCTTTCAAACATGTTGGCATAAAGCTTCTTTTCGCGGGCAAGCTGCTTGCGAGTCCGCTGCTGACATATAGCCAGCTGAGCCTTGGCGGCTTTGTTGCTGGGATAGAGCTGCAGGACCTTCTGGAAGTCAGCCCGTGCCAGGTCAAAATCATTCACAGCCAAGTGAGCCTCACCCCGGCGGAAGAGGCCCTTCTCGTTCTTGCTGTCCAGTTCCAGGGCCTAAGGGTGTAGAGAAGAAGCAATAGAGACCTCAGGCTCCACAGCCACGCGAGCTTCTGAAGGAAGCCTGCAGCAGGATGAGGAGCAATAGCACAAGCAAGGCAGAGTCATTAGATGGGAAGGGCCATGCCTAGAACAAATGCATGTTGTCCAAGAAGAAGAAAATAGACTTTGACATTTCCCATCTCTTTAGACAAATGCAGGTAGGTTAAGAGGGAGAGTAAGAACCAGGGTGGGAGAAAACTGGTTCTTCCAGTTAAGTGTGGTGGCAGACACCTATAATCCCAACACTGGGAGGTGGAAGAGTTCAAGGCCACCCTTAGTAACACGTAGTGAGACCCCATCTTTTAAAAAAACCCATAGCACTAGGTATGGTGGCACATGCCTTCAATCCCAGCAGCTGGAAGAGGTAGGAGGATAGCTGTGAGTTTTAGGCCACCCTGAAACTAGTGAATCCCTATAGCCCACCTTTCAGTTCTTCCCTTTCATGGCATGTTTGTACATGTGTGAGCATGGATTCTCATCACCAAAGCCCAGGTGGCTTGCTTGCTTGCCACTGTTGGCACACCAGGCCTATCGCACCAACTCTACCAAGGGCCAAGTAGCAGTGCACCTGGTTCGGCCTTAAATGTTTCCTCCATGGTCTCTGCAAGGACCTCACCTTGTTACAGTTTTCAATGGCAGCTGAAAAGGCCTGCAGCTTGAGGTGACACATGGCCAGATTGAGGTGTGAGGCTAGCCGAAGAGCCTGGGCCTTCTGCATTTCCTCACTGGAAAAACTTGACTCGTACTCTAGCCAAGACACAATCTTCTTGTACTGCAGCAATGCTTGCTTGTACTTGCCTTCCTAGAGTGGGAAGGAGGCAGTTTCAGTGACACCAGGTGGCCATACCTGACAGACGAATGACCCCTAGGCACCAGATTCCCATCTCCTCCCTCTCCAGACCAACAAGCTCTGATACACTATGTGAAGGCTGCAGGAACCAGCTCCTCCATATTGTAGAGAACATCTGGAGCCCCCCCATCTCGGGGTGTCCTGAAGAACATGACTGTTGGCTCACCTTGAAATACACAGTGCCCCTCTCTTTCACTATGGTGCACTGTTCCAGCTTCTCCTCGGAATTCATCTCCCAAGACTCTTTGGCCTGCCGAACCCAGGGGAGAGATCAAGTGGTCAGCTTCCCCAGTCACCATCAGGCAGGGCAGAGCTGATTCCAGGAGAGGGAACACCTCACCTTCTCAAAACTCTTCAAATGTACTTCATATTTTAGCTCAGCTTGTGGTGGAATTTGGAACTTCTCCTTCCCAAGGCTACCAAAAGCATAGCTGTAAGGTGAAAAATGTATGGGTCATCTCAGTAGCCCTTAACCAGCTCTGGGCGGAAAAGGCTTGGTTTCAAGTACCTTTCCATCTCTAGACTTGGTTCAAATGCTCCCTTGCATGCTGGCCTAGGTTTGATTCCATAGTACCCACGTAAAACCAGATGCCCAAAGTGGCGCATGCACCTGGAGTTTGTTTGCAGCAACAGAAGGTCCCTCTCTGTGCAAACAATGTTCTATCCATCTTTGAACCTCTAGGAACTTTCAGCAGTTTGCTTGGCACTTATTAGGCGTGTTTCAATAAAGGTTAATGGCACACGATGGGCAAACATGCCTCAAGGCAGTCTGCGAATCTGCTCCAAAAAGTATTCATGCCTCACCTGGGTTTGAGATATACAATGGAATGTTCTCCTTTCTCCATGCGCTGAATCGCATCCTCCAACCCAGACGGTACATCCAGACTTTCCCCCTCACCAATCTCGAAGCGGAGTTCCCGCCGGTCAAAGACCTGGTCCTTGTAGTACCCTTCCAGGGCCACTAGCACAAGAGAGAAGCAGTGCCCAAGGGTGAGAGCCCAAGGCACTGAGCAAACTGCCTCCTACATCTCCCATCACTTCTTATGCCCCAGATACCCACTGAGGAGTTTATGGATAAAAGACAATAGACTTAGAGAAAGGAATGACTTGCCCAAAACTATCCAGGGCATAATCTCAGAAGCAGGATTAAAAAAAATGTAACTCCAGCCAAGTGGTGACACAAGCCTTTAATCCCAGCACTTGGGAGGTAGAAGGAAAAAAGAAAAGGTTGGGGGTGGGGAGAAGCAACTCCAGGCTCTTGTTCCCAAACCACAGACTATCTTGACTTGACTCACCTTCCACCATGGCACCATCGTTGGGCCTGGCATAACCCTCACCCCGAATCCGTATCCTGCGGATGATCCCACCATCTTCATCTTCTGTCAGGTCCTCTCCCTTGAACTCAAACAACTCCACCTGTGGAATAAGATATGAAGCAACCAACTTCTTCCCACACCAACTCATCAATAGGGAAACATCCAGAAGTGATGGTCAGTAGTATCTGCCAGACCAGATTTGGCCAAAGAGGCAGTCATACAGTCAGACAGTGGCATCTCCACCAGTTGAGAGCTGCCTTGGCTAGTGCTTTGGCAGAGGGGAGCAGGCCACATGGACTTCACCTGGCCCCAGGAGAACAACCTATCTATTATTCTGCTCCATTTAATAAGGAAATAAGAAACTCAATCAGGTAGGCATCAGAAGTGACCTGGCATCACTCAGCAGCATTCTGCATATTTTCCCATGCTCACCTTGTCATTTTCAAACTGAACAGCTACAATTCAATCCCTTCAAGGAAGCCCTGCCTCAACCCCTGACCTCTAGGGAGGCATCTTCTCCCTCTGGAGCCCTAGGGTGCCAGTACTTTTCACTCTGCTCTTATAATCCTGAATGCTTTCTGACCTCGAGACTCAGTGAGAAAGCTTACACCATTATGACTTCTCACCTGGAAGGGCTTTACTACCTCCCACCCAGGCCTCCATTCCTGGGGCAACAGAGCCAGATGTCCTCTCCGTTTCTTCCCCTAAGGCCAAGCCCTCAAGCTTGGCTACAATGTCTCTAAGAGGCAGGAAGGGCTGGAGGGCAGCCAGGTGCTGGGGTGAGATAAGGCCTGGCACTTTGCCTGGATCTATTTGGCCGGACACTCACCTCAAATACAAGTGTGGAGTTGGAGGGGATCTTTGGAGGGCTGCCTGCTGAACCGTAGGCATATTCTGGTTTGCAGGTGATGTGACATACTTCTCCCACCTTCATGGTTGCTACAGCAATATCCCAAGCCTTGATGACCTCCCCTGCAGGTAGAAGCAAACAGGGCCTCTTATCTTAGCAGGGGTCTGACCCTGGGCTGTTTCCCCAAGGTACTGTACTGTACCCAAGGGAATCTGAACACCTTTAGAAACGGACCAGGAGACAAGCTTGCACAGGTGCTGCTAGTATTCTCAGCATGTAGGAAGATTGGTCAACCATGCCACAAAGAAATTTCAAGGAAGATGGTCTATCCCAGAGGAGAAGGTATTGAGAATTGATGAAAGGGGAAGAAATTGGTAGTCACAGAATAGTAGGAGAAAAACAGACCTATAGAACAAGCAACATAACAGACTGATTATTTATTAATCATTTATCTTTGAGTTTGCTTCCCCCCATCTCCCTCGGGCCTCTTTTCAGACAGGGTTTTATGACGTTGTTGAGGCTAGTCTTGAACTCCTGGGCTTATATAAGTTTTCTGTCTCAGCATCCTGGGAACATAGGTACATACAGCTCAGATCTGGTTGTAGAACAGTTGTTGCTGTGACAGTTTCTATGTACCTCCCAGCACATTAACCATACCTACCTTTTCCCAGGCAGAAGGAAAATTTGTCCTTGCGGTCCAGACTGGAGTCAAACTTTGTGCCATCTAATAGCCAGCCAGTGTAGTGGACGAAGACTCGGTCCCCAATCATGGGCGTCTCTGTGCCTGTACCTTCTCGCTTGATTACCTGGGAGGAAGGGGAAGAAAGTGAATAGCCCAAGGATGTGAGCAGAATGTAGCCCCCAAAAGGAACATAATGAGATTTCTGTGCCTATCCCACTGTTTCCTTGTAAGCAGGTTCAAGAGAATCCTCAAGGGCTGAAGAGATGGCTTAGTGGTTAAGGTATTTGTCTGCAATGCAGAAGGACCCGAGTTCGATTCCCCAGTGCCCATATAGAGCCAGATGCACAACAGGGCATATGTGTCTGGAGTTCGTTTGTAGTGGATGGAGGCCCTCACCTCTCTCTCAAATAAATAACCAGCTAACCCATCCACCTTGAGGTTTAATCTCCAGAGTAAAAAAAACCGAGTTCAAATTTTTACTTGTGGTACTGGACAAGCCTCTAAATGCTCCAAAACACAACTGTGAAGTACTGATGACAATCCTATCTATCTACTGCAGAGCCTGGAAGATCAAACTGATAGGTGTTGGATGGAGAGACCAGCAGCAATCAGGTAAGTCTATACGCTCCATTTCCTCATTGCTCCTAAACTCAGATCAGAGTCTGGTTTGGAAATTGAAGTAAGATTAAAGAAGAACAGAGCAGTTTAACATGGAGAAAGGAAAGGGCAAGTTCCCATGAGCACAAAAGCTCTCCATCAGGCCCTAGACTCTGATTTGGGAAATGAATCTATCTGACTGGCAGGGTAGTAAGGGAGTCTTTTCAGTTCAGGGTCTCTACTGTCTTAAGCATTTATAAAAGGTGAGCCCCATGGGCCACCTGGTGGTTTGTGGGGTTGCCCTCTAAGGAAGGGAAAGCTTCCTTCACAAATGGACAGGGGGCTTACAGAATGGAAAGAACACAGGAACAGTGGGTGGAGGATAAAAGGAGAAATGCCTCTTCCTGCAATCGGAAACCTTTTGGAACAGAGGGGGCACATGCTCACAGGACAGCGGGTAGAGAAAGGCAGCACCATTTCTGGACCAGAGGACCGGAGTTCCCTGAGGTCTCTGACTTTGCACACACTTGGGGAGTTGAGCAGCCGTACGCCAAGAGGAGAAACAATGGGGGAGCTCATTGCATGTAATGCGGGCTAGGATTTCACTGTCCTGGACTGCTGGCAGAACCTGCTCTGAACCAACTCCGGTTGTCCTGACCTGGGTCAGGGTGCCCTCCACTCTCTGGCTATTTGCAGCCAGCCGGTTCCTGAGCTGCCCCCTTCAGGGCAGAGCGCCTCTTCCAACCGCCAGCACCCCGAACCCCAACTTAGGAAGGCAGGGGGGGAGGAAGGAGTTAGGGGGGAGCGGGACGAGAGAAGAACTACAGGTCCCGGCATGCACTGCTGCCGACCTCGCGGGGCGAGGAAGGGGGCCCGGCACGGTGACCTCGCTGTGCCTGGGCCTTTGGAGAAAGGGGTGTGGAGAGGCACAAAGGGCTCGGGGCCAAGAAACTGCTCCGGGAGCCGCTTCACGTCTAGTTAATGTTTAACTTTCGGGGCGGGCAAGCTCCGCACCTCTGCCCAGGTGGCCCGGGGACTGTCCCCGGAGCAGCCCGCCGCGTGGGGCCTCATGCGCCCCTCCCGGAACCCCCGCGTGCCAGGCCGCGCCCCGCCGTACAGCCGGAGCTGGCACCGGGCACGCCGTCCTCAGGCCGAGCGTGCAGCCGGGGGCCCCGGCTATCCCCAGGAACGCAGCCCGGTCCAGGAAGGAGATTCCACCGGCCACTGCGCGCCCCGGAGCCCGAGAGGAGACCCCCTGAACCCAGCCGCTCCCGCAGGCCCCAGGCCCTCACCTTCAGCACGCCTTCGTCCTGCTTGGGGCTGATGTCCACCCCCTCGAGGGGCAGGGGCGCCGATGGCGCCCCGTTCTCCGCCGCCTTCATCTCTTCGGCAGTCATGGCCGCTCGGCGCGCCGTTGGCGGCGGGAGCTAGGCGGGCGCGAGGCGGGGGCTCTGGCTGCTGGTCGGGGTGTCGAGGCGGCGGGGCGCGGGGCTCGCGGCGGAGGGGTGGCTGCGCTCCGGCGCCCACCGGGACCCGCGCGCTCCGAGGCTGGCGCACCGTGCCGTGCGACCCGCGCGCTCGCAGTCCGCGGAGGAATGGGGCGACGCGGAGGGGGGCCGGCGCGGCGCGGAGCGGCCCGGACGGCGATTGGTCCATTCCGCCTCGGGGGGCGGAGCCAGGGGAGCCGCGCGAGCGGGCGGGCGGCGCAGGGGCGGGGGCGGAGAACTTTCTAGAGACCACAGCGGTTGAGCGAGTAGGGGTTCCCGGGGCTTGAGGACACCCTTGGAGTTCGTTTTTTGCGCTGGGCTCCCTCCGCTGGCGGTCCTGTGCCCGTGAATTCCGAGGACCGCCCATTTCCCCGGCGCCCTCCCCAGGTTCTCCACACCCCCGTTTCCCGGGCTAGTCGATTCTTCCAGATGGTTCTCCATCCGCGCGCAGCGTTCCGGAGTCCAGGCCTACGAGCCGCGGGCCCGCCCTGCGCACCAGGGCGGATGGGAGCGGCGAGGGTCTCCCGCCCCGAGACTGGACTGGGGGCCCCCGTGGAGGGGCGCCAGGGCTGGCCGGGCGGGGACACCTAAGGAGTAGTGGAGAAAGCCACCTGATGTCCCCAATTCTGGAAGACCCTCAGATGCCGCCTCCAGGGACCCCAGGCGTGGAGTGGGTATGCACGTGTCCAGGGACCGTCCACCACACCGACTGGCCGTTTTGGTTAATGTCCAATTGGTTGGCCAGGCGAAAGATTGTCTTAAGGGGGCCCCAGTCTGCCCAGACTGACCCCAGTTACACACAGGGCCTGGTGAGTGCCATCAAATAGCTAGTGGCATTGTGCATATTTTTACTAATATAATGAACTTTTTGGGGGTCCCTTTCTGTGTGTCTGGCACTGTAATGTTGTGCCAAACAAGCGATGTCATTGAGTCATTGTAATGGCGTTAATTCGCTGTAGTCCCTTCTGGAAGGAGCTGCAGAAGTAGTACACCTGTTCTCTCCTGCTGTGTCCAGTTGCATTGAGTTTAGACCTCTCCGCTGACTTGAGATACTCTAAGAGGGTGTGGGGTGTGGGGGTTCCTCTGTAGCAGTTAAGTCTCTTATGCAGTGCAGCAGGACCCAACAAACCCCAGGAGACGAAGTGGACAGTGGCTTGCACATGGCAGCTGCTGATTCTGGGGGGAGGGAACTCTGTTATGGCCTCTGTCACAAGTTGGAATAAGACCAGGCTGGCTGATCTGTCTGCTTGAGCTTTCTGCTCCTGCTGGGATTACAGGTCTGACCCACCACACCTAGCCTAGAAGAGTTAACTTTAACAAAAGGTTTTTAATTTAATTTTTTCGACAGAAAAAGTGGTAGAATGAGCATGGGCATGTCAGGGCTTCCTGCCGTTGCAAGCTCCAGATGCATGCACCACTTTGTGCATCTGGCTGACATGGGGGTACTGGGGAATCAAATCCCAGTCGATAGGTTTTGTAAGCAAGTGTCTTTAACCCCTGAGCCCTCTCTCCAGCCCAAGTTAACTTTTAATATAATGCAGGAGTATTAGCTCTAGCTTCTTCCATTTTGGGAGGCATCTACTAAGGGCACCTTAGTATGTGCTTGCACATTGCACAAACATGAACTTTGTATGACAGTAACATGTTTTGGGTTACTCAAGTGCAGCAGTTTAAATTGAAGCAGCTTGTTTAGTCTGGAAGCCTCCATTGTCTGGGAAGTGGGGATGGTAACCTCTCTGTAACTGAAGGTGACCTGGGTTAAACAAGAGCGGGAGCATATGCATGTATCTAGGTCAGCTGGGCTTCTAGCGGTGGGCTGGTAGTGTGAGAGGCAAGGTGGGGTGCCAGGACAGGAGGGCAAAGCTTCCAGGGAGAATGCTCACCCTCCATGTGGGGGTAGCAGTGAGAGAGAGGTCCACATGGGCTCTTGAATCCCAGGACAAGATTTGGGTGCTTTCAAATTTTTTTCCCTAGTTGTGGTCTAAGTCCTACTTTTTCTCATCCTAAGCCTTACACAGAGAATGGTAGCATGGTAATGGGTTTTGTTTTCTGTTGTCCTCCTCCACACCCCTTCCACAACTCCTTAAATTGGTACTCTCTTGCCAGGCATGGTGGCACATGCCTTTAATGCCACCACTCTGAAGGCAAAGGTAGGAGGATCACCATGAATTTGAGGCCAGCCTGAAACTACATGGTGAATTCCAGGTTAGCCTGGGCTAGAGCGAGGTCCTACCTTGAAAAACCCCTCCAAAACATTGGTGTTCTCATTGAACATGTTTAACTGGGACCACTCAGACTTCCTCCACAGGTGATCATTCTGGGTGAGCAGCTTTGCTCTGCTCACTCCCATCTCCCTGACTAACTCTAAGCCTGCTTATTCAGGGCTTGCTTTTCCCTGCTGGTGTTTTGACCTTCTCAGGTTGCCAATGCACATAAACATTAAGACAGCTGTTTTTGAGTCAGGTGGGGTGGCTCATGCCAGAAACCTGGCACCAGGGAAGTAAGGATAGCCAAAGCTTGAGGCCAGCCTAGTCTATATAGTGAGTTCCATGTTAGCCACAGCTACCCTGTCTCAAAACAAAACAATTATATTGGATCATTCAAACGAATTTGAGGAGCAGGGCATCCCGGTGGCACATGCACTCAGGAGGCAGAGGCAGGAGGATCACCATGAATTTGAGGCCACTCTGAGACTACATGGTGAATTCCAGGTCAGCCTGGGCTGGAGCAAGGTCCTAATTCCAAAATTAAACTAAACTAAACATACAAAATTTGAGGTGTTGCTGTGAGTGGTGGCGCAAGCCTTTAACCCCAGCACTCTGGAGGTAGAGGGAGAAGGCTCACCCTGAGTTCAAGGTCAGCCTGGGCTAGAGTAAGACCTTACCTTGGAAAAGCCAACAATGACAACAGCAACAGTTTGAGGCAAATATGTCTACTTGCACATGAAATGGGAACCTGTAGCCAAACCAGAGTTAAAATACTACAGTATCATTTGTGACAATGTAGTGCCCCATATCTTAAAGATCCTTGCATAATTTCTTCATATTTTTGGTGACTCTTGACTGAGAAAACACAAACTGTGCTGACCTAAGAGCTGCTACATCTGTCTTCTGTCTGTTATCTATCATCTATGTGATTTCAGCTCTGTGTTTGTGTCCTCCTACCTCTTCCTTCCGAGGGTGGGGATTAAAGGCATCATCTCACTCGGCTAGTTCTAATATTCTGGTTTGTAAAGCCAGATGCATAGAGTGGCACATACATCTGGCATTCATTTACAGTGGAAGGAGGCCCTCTGGCATACCTGCTCATTCTTCCTTTTTCTCTCTGCTTGCAAACAAATGACAAAATATTTTAAAAGAGGAATAGAGAGATGCCTGAGTGGTTAAGGCTTCAAAGCCTAACTGCCCAGGTTTGATTTCCCCAGTACCTACATAAAGCCAGATGCACACACAAAATGGTGCATGCATCTGGAGGAGTGGCTAGAGGCCCTGGTGTGCCCATTCTCTCTCTCTCTCTCTCTGTCTCTCTTCTCTCTCTCTCTCTCTCTCTGATTGCAAATAAATAAAATATAAAAACATTTAAAAAGAGAAGCTTTTAAAATCAAAAGTGAGAATATGGGCTGGAGAGATGGCTCATCAGTTAAGGTACTTGCCTGCAAAGCATAGCAACCAGGGTTTGAGTCCCCAGTACCCATGTAAAGCCAGATGCTCCAGTAATACATGCATCTGGAGTTTGTTTGCAGTGGCTAGAGGCCCTGGCATGCTCACATTCATTCATTCTCTCTCTCGCTGTGTCTGTCCATCTGCCTCTTTCTTCTATCTCTCTCTGCTTGCAAATAAAAAAATAAAATATAAAAAACATGAGAGTAGCATTAATGTATGGACATATGGGTTCTAGCATATTTTCTTTTCGAGGTAGGGTTTCACTCTAGCCCAGTTCAATAGCATATGTTTTGCATGTATCTAGAGAGCTTCATATATTTTTTTTTCATGGAGAGAAAGAGGAAAAAAAAA
>PVHP010036576.1:0-17863 GCA_004024765.1 Zapus hudsonius | reverse complement strand
TAGGGAGTGTTATGATTATTAGATAATCTTATTTCTACCTCAATTTAGCTGCCTAAAAAGAGAAGATTCCTTTTTAAATACTTTGGAATCCTCGACTATGATTTACACCAATTCACTGGGACATGGAATAAAAGATTCATTGGACTCTTCTTATATGGAGATATTTCGTCTTGATACAATTGTACAAGGCAAGATGTCACTTTGCCATGGTTCTGCAGTGTCTTGTCAATGATCCAGGAATTCTGTGGAATATGTTTCAATAAAACCAGAAGCATTTGGTATTCTTGTATCCAGAATTCCAGAGCCTCTGACACTTAAAATAAACGTCAAGATCTAGTGTTCTCATGAACCGATGAGGCATATTTTGAGGAAATATTTTATATTCCCTCAGTGTTTGGCACTAATGATGTCACTAAGATAAGGTATCTGTCTCACAAATACTTCAAGTGTGTTTCATGAGATTATATCCTGATAAATCAGTTTATGCTGTAAGTGACCTTTATCTAATTCTCTATGGAACTCTAGGACTGGAATTGCTAAAAGAGGGCACTGCCAGGGTAATGAGGCAGATGCCAAGGCATTCATGAGTTGCTTAAGTTCATCTGGGTAGTTTGCCTCTCAGAAACCCCAGGTGAAAGCATTTCAAAATCATTTCACAGTGAACTTTCAGGCATCTTTGATATATTGAATGTGTTCATGGAAGTATTTTGAGTGACAACAGGTATTTTTCACAAATGTTGCATGAGTTTTCTTAGGTGATTATGCATAATATCTCTTCTCTGTTTTTCAGGCTTGAACAGCCTAAGAGAGGGCACATAGTTGTTTAACACACCAAAGTATTATTACAGTGCTCAGATCACAAAATTAAGAATACATTGTACATGTGTCACCCACATGCTTAAGGAAAAAATTTTACAAACAGTAGAGATCCCACACCTATGACATTAATTAATGACTTGTAAGAGTAAGTCACATCAGACATGAAGAATTCCTGAGTATAAAAGTCTAGAATGTCTTGTCTGTTAATTGTCAGTTAAGAATTAACAATGATTTCTGTCACGTGGTAAGGGCAAGCTGGGGTTGGTTGATCTTAAACTTCTATGAGTCTTTACTCTTATAACTATTTAAGTGGACTGCAGCTCAGTGAGCCAGTCATTAAGGAACTTGGACAATTATAAAAATTTGGACCCTCTGTGGGTCCTGGCTGAAGCTTAAACTCTGATGTCTTATTTTAAATAGAAGAAGTATATTTCATGTATGAAAATGTCATAATGTAATACATTATTATGTATAATTAACATGTAACTAAAAATAAACAAGGAAAGTAAGGGCTGGAGAGATGGCTCAGCAGTTAGGGCACTTGCTTGCAAAGCCTAATGACTGAGTTCGATTCCCAAGTACCCACGTTAAAGTCAGATGCACAAAGTGGTGCATGCATTTGGAATCTGCATGCCCATTTTCTCTATCTTCTATTTCTCTCTGCTTACAAATAAATAAATAAATTATCTTTTTAAAAAGGAAACTAAAATATTGGGGGGAAGTAAATAAGTTTAGATAAAAGGTGCTATATTTTAAAGGTTTTCAAAATAAATTGGAAAAGATGAAAGAAATCATCTGAGCCAGTTAGCACCAATCAATGTAATCTTAGTGGGCTTCAAGTAGCTCAGCAAGTAGACAGGAATCTCCCACTGTGTTTGAGAAAATAAATCTCCCTAGCCAGTCCTGCCTTCATGAAGTTTATACTTTCAGTCAGACACCAAGGCAAAAACAGGAAGCAGTTGGAGAAAAATAACAACAAAAGAATAGGTTGCCTAAAATCCAGGAGATTGTAGAGTCCTGGGGCTTTGACCGCGTCTAGTTCACATGGTAATTGTTAGTCAATCTGTAAACATGCAAAGCACAAGCGAGGACATACGCTCTTTCTTTTGGCAAATACTTTATGGAGTTGCAATAAACCAGTCATTCAGAAATGTATTATGTGTTTTAAATGTATGTCGTACAGGGCTGGGAAGATGGCTCAGTGGAGAAAGCATTTGCCATAGGAGCATGAAGACCTGAGTTCAGATCCCCAGAACCCATGTCAAAACCCGGCATCATCACACCTGATGTCCACCTCTGACTTTAACACACAGATGTGATCACATACATGTGAACATGCACATATACCACCTTCACATAAAAAGAAAACAGAAAAGAGGGAAAAAAGTATTTGCTATATGTTCATTACTAAAACCGACACCATAAAATGGTTCAAGTGCCAAACTGATGAGCAAATAAACTCAAATCTTAATATGTGTGTGTGTGCGCATGTGTGCACATATACATGTTGCTGTACTGTCTAATCTCAAAGGGAAAATGTAAAAATTATGCTGTCTGTCTCCAGGAGAAAAATCTGTCTATATTTGGTTTTTGAAATGCTGTCTGGTTTGAGTATTTGAACAGCCAGAACCAGTGTTGTCTGTCTGAAGTCTCGGGGTGACAGGTGACAGGCCAGGAGTTCTCAAGAATGGCTGCTCATTAGAGTTACCTGGGAACTTTCAAAACTCTGCCCCGAAATTAAATCCAAATATCTGGGCGGAACTCCAGATAAAACATCTTCCCAGGTAATTTGAATGTATTAGCCCACCGGGAAGCCACCTATGTGAACTGCACCACACTTTTTGGTTAGTTCCACAGGAAAGAGACTCTTTCTGCCTGGTCTGCACACAAGTCCTATCCCCACATGACCATTGAGAACAAACGGCTGAACCCCAGCTGTCCTTTTATTTACTCAAACTAAATAAAAGATATTACTTGTGCAATGTGACTCAGGAGATAACTGTGCTAGTTTAAAGGCAGTGAAAGTTTTGAAAAATAGTATTTTTAAACATAGTGTCAATCATTAGATATATTGTATGAGCAAATCTTATGATGGTACCCCCCATTTTCAGTTGACTTTACTTGGGAAATCTAACTAGGAATTGATTTTACCCATTCATTTTTTCCTGCTTTTTATGTGTGTGTGGTATACACATGATGTATTTGCCGAACACACATATGTGCAGGTGTGGGTGTCGGTGTGCATGCAGAGTATTTTATTCAATCACTTTCCACCTTATCTTTTGAGAATGGATCTCTTGCTGAGCCTGGAGCTCACCAATTCAGACTACCTAGCCAGCAAGCCCTAGGGATGGATCCTCCTGCAGCTGCCTCCCCAGGGCTGGGATTACAGCTGTGTACCTCTGTGTCCAGCTTCTACATGGGTACTAGGTCTTCATGCTTCCATAGCAATCACTTTGCCCACCAAGTCATCTCCCCATCCCTGAAATCTGGCATCCAGATACTTGGCAAATTTATTTATTGTTGTTCATATTCACAAGGTTTTCTATTTTACCTGTAAATCCTTGTACTAATAATGTACACTGGAAGGTATGAAAGTATAGTCTCACCCAAGCACTTCAGATGACTGAGGACCCAGAAGTTTGCCTTAGCTGTGCAGAAGGCCAGGCTGCACCTGATCCCCCAGAATTGCTCCTGCAGGAAGTCAGCAGGCGTCACTCTCTGCCACATGGTTCTCACAGTGGTCAGAGGACAGAGAGGGTGACACTCTGAGCCCCAGGCCTTGCAGTGTGCATCAGACAAAGCTAAAAGACTTGTCTGTCATTGGAACAAGTGTCACTGGACCCCTGTCCTTATCTGTCCACTTGGATCCTCACTTCAAAAGATGTTTTTGAATCAGATCTTTTGTGGGGGGAGGAGAGGACATAAGGCTGAAAGCTGCTGATTGTCCGGGTGACTGAGCCCATTGAGGTGGGTCTCTGGAGAGAGGCAGACCCAGTGGCTGGCAGTCCTAGAACATGTGGAGGAGAGCTGAGGGTCTGCAGGGGTGAGCCTGCCTGGGCAGCCTCTGCTTTCACGCGCTTGTAAATCAAATGCAGAGTTATGGGCACCCAGGGTTCACTGAAATTCAAGTGCTCCCTAGTCAAGCCATTGGAGTGATGTTCTATTTTTTTTTTTTTAGCTTTGTCAGAGATCAAACCTTACTTCACTTTTTTCTGTCATTTAATTGCAGTCTTACAGCAGCCCATGAAATGTTGGCTTGCTTTTGCTTGAGTGAAAGGAGTCCTAGCAGAAGTGAGAACAATTTACTTTTCAAAAGTATTAAAAACACTCTTCATATATATATATATATATATGTGTGTGTGTGTGTGTGTGTGTGTGTGTGTGTGTGTGTGTGTGTGTGTAATTATATGACAGTCTTCTGAAAATAAAATCATATGGAATGGGATATATGTGGGTTTCTTTACCTCAAAAAGATAAACCTAGGCTATATACTGGAGAAGAGTAATACTTTCATATTTTAATTTTTATTTTTGATTTTTTCATACATACATATAATGTATTTTGAGTTTATTCCCCCCCCCAGTTACCCTCTCTTTCACTCTTCCCTGACCACTGAACCCCATCTTCCCAATGAGTCCTCATACTTCTTGCGGGTCTTGTTTTATCTTTTTTTTGCAAGGAGAGGCTGGGGGGAGAGGGGAGAATGGGTGCACGAAGGCCTTCAGCTGCTGCAAATGAACTCCAGATGCATGCTCCACTTTGTGCATCTAGCTTCATGTGGGTGCTGGGGAATCGAACCCAGGTCGTTAGTCTTTGCAGGCAAGTTCTTTAATGGCTGAGCCATCTCTCCAGCCCTCTTTTCAGTGCTTGTTGTTTCCTTAATTTTAGCCTGCTGATTTCAACCAGAATGGCTTGCCTGACCTTGGATGGGAGGTTACCTGTGAGAGAGCCGACGACTTACTAGTGGCCACACCACTGAATCTGTCCATTTTCCCTTGATGGTTTGTTTTCTGTTTGGCATTTTCAAATGTTTGGATTTTTATGATATCTCTTTTTCGACATTCAGTGATGGTCTCACTACCTACCTCACGATGCAAGCCCTCTGCTCTGGAGCCCCTCAGAGCACATGCTTTGTGATTAAGCACCGAGCAGCTGACCCGAGCCCAGCCGTTCAGCAGCATTTGCTTGCTTTCATAGTAGTTTTTCTCAACCTGGATATTATAGTAAAGCAGGTCTTTTTGTGTTTATTTTGGAATGTGGTTTGTGTCAATCTGCCACAGAGTTAATAAATTGTAGGATTTACAAAGGAAATATACTGGGACTGAAAACTAAGAAGGCGCATATATATATATATATATATATATATATATATGTGTGTGTGTGTGTGTGTATAGTGTGTATGTGTGTTCAGCTATTATATGTGCTTATATAAGGCATATATATATGTGTGTGTGTGTGTGTGTGTGTGTGTGTGTGTGTGTGTGTGTGTAGCTATTGCTCAAAGCACAGATTTGGAATGTCAGAAGCTGGAAAGGGAGGCAATTGAGTCAAGTTCCTATAAAATTACTATGTAATGTCATGTTACCATGAGAGCATTACTCAACAAGTTAGTTTTTTCAAAGCAGATCAATAAAACATAATAAACCCTTTAAGAGGGTGAACTGAACATTAAGAGCAAATAGTGGTAAGTGTAGTGCCAAGTGCTATTTTTACATCTAGTGTAAAAAGGCATCATTGGAGCCCTCCCCCCAGCTTCCTGCCTCTTAAACCTCAGGACACAAAAGACCCCTTTCCTATCTGACTGACTCCTTCCCTTAGAGGCCATCTCTGAAGTCTTTCAGTTCGCTTCTTCCATCCTATGACCAACTTCATAGTTTATTCCTATATCATATGGTTTTCAACAGTTTTTAATCCTTACATTTATATGTACAATTTATATAACATATACATATTCTACTGATGTTTCTCATATACAGTAAATGCACAAAAATATTCAGTTTTTTCAATAATCTCCAGTTGATATTTAGTTATTTCAACGTTATTAATAAAGTCTACAGTTATATCAAACTATCATATCAAAGTGGTCAGGACTGAAGATGTATCTAAAGTGTTTTTTTAATGGGGTCATTGGATAGAAATTAAAATCTTTGTGCTTTTGAAAAAAAACATCAGATGTCTGTCCACCAAAACCATTTTGTATTGATAGTCATATAGAAAGCTTGAGAGACTTCTGCTTCTCGTCATTTTCTACCCTTGAGTGACTTTGTGGTACCACAATTGATAATGCACATGGTTACATTTGTACTCACTAATTGCCACCAAAAATGAGTTAACATTTAATTCCTTTCATCATTTTACTCTACCTGAGCATGCTGTACACAATTCAGCTGAAGGCTCATTCACTCACTCACTTTAAATAGTGTACAGAATTAAACTTCAAGTCATGGGAAAAATCTAGTACAACTACTTTAAGGTAAAATAGGTACTCATTGTCATCCCTATAAATAGTAGAGCAAGGACAAAAAAGGGGGAACATCTTTGAAACTGATTTAAACTAATTTTTTCATTGCTAACAGATGAAATTACTTAATCTGATCAGAGGACTGAATTAAGAAAACTGAGGCTAACCCAGAAATAAAACATCACAGAAAAGGCATTTATATATGGCTACAGAACTCTTGACAAAAGCACATTTCTTTCAAATATTCAACTGTGGAATACTCTGGTTCCTTCTTTGAGACTAGCTAAATTATTTACTTTTTCTTTTTAATTCTAATAAGCTGTTTCTAAACCACCCTCTTAGCCCAAAGCACCTTTGATCCACACAGGATCAGAAAACCTAAATCAGAGACATCTGTCCTCAGGCTATTTCCAGATAGGGAAACACATCTGTTGCACAACAGCCCTGAGCCAGCAGTTTGAAATTGCTCAGAATTTCTTTTAAAAAAAAAATGCTGTGTACACAGTGTGAATGCAAGATGCTTGAGGTGGGGGGGTAGCAAATGAGCAAACACACATTTCTCAGGCGGATAAAAAGGTAGCTGAATTAAATTCTCACTAAATGCTAGAATTCCTGAGAAAAATTTGGCGATGAGGCAAACATCTTTTGTGGATGGATGTGAACACACCTGTTCTGGAAAAACGAGACAAAACTTGAGCCCACATTCCCTCTCCGCTCCCCCCCCCCTCATGTAACACAGGTCACCAAACATCTGTCATAAGTTATCAATGACTACCCCAGACTTGAAAGCCATGTAGCTCCTTCGCTCCTCCTGGCTGTGGTTTTGGGTTGTTTTTTTTTTCCCTGAGTCACCATTATAGCTTCTGTTTACATCTCTAGGGACTTAGAAGGTCAGATCACGGCTGGAAGTTAATAGTGTAGTTACACCCATCACCCTGGGGCTGACCTTGTGAGTAGCTCTTGGTGTGGCTAGTTCCACCACAGACTTCACCTAATAGTTGGCATAATTCCTTCATTTCAACCAACATATGCTGTATCCTTGTCCAAGGACGTGTGTCTTCCTTGTTTTATGATTCTTGGCTTTGATTAAATGTCTTATCTGTAAACTTCTGGGCAAAATAAGCAGGTAGAAAAACCATCTTGTGGATGTGACTAAATGAGGTTTTTTTTTCAGGAGGAAATAATTCATATTCAAATTTCTGGTAAGGGGCTGGAGAGGTGCTTGCTTGCAAAGCCCACCAGGCTGGAGAGATGACTCAGCAGTTAAAGGTGCTTGCTTGCAAAGCCCACCAGGCTGGAGAGATGACTCAGCAATTAAAGGTGCTTGCTTGCAAAAAAAAGCCTTCCAGTCTGGTTCGATTTCTAATACCCACATAAAGACAGACACACAAAGGGTATGCATCTGGAGTTTGTTTGTGGTGGCAAAAGTGACATTATATGAGTTGAATTTTTTTAAACAAGTTCAAGAGCCACACTGAGAGTAGTCCGGCGAAAGGCAAGGGTGAAGGCAGAATATATAGTCAAATACCACCTTTTGGAGCTTTGAGCCAGAACCAATCCGCTAACTCCAGCCTCAGTTATTCATATACAAAATAAGAAGGTCGGTAATATCTAAGGCTCTTGTCACTATCTCCTTTCAGTGTGTCACTACTTGGAGGAATATTTAGAAAATTTCCCGGTTAAGCATTGTTATATATGGTATTAACTGAATTTTTACCTCCTTTCTGATACTTTTAAAGAAAAAAAAATTCAAAAGTCAGTGCATTCGGAACCTAAGGTATTTGATGGAATGCAGGAAAACAATGTAAATTACAGAGAAGTATCAGTTGTGGTAAAGCAGGGCGCTCACTCTACACCTGCTCATTCATGAAAATGCTAACCATCCCCAAAGACCATTTGAGTGATATACACGTGTGTTCTTCCTGGGAAAATGCACACGTTCAAGAGGGAAAAGAGGTCAGATGATTATTCTATAAGAGAAAAATTATACTCAGATATAACATATACAGGTCAAAATTCAGATACACTGAAGTCAGAAAAAAGTAAAATTTTCTCAAGGCTCTTTTTTAAACTAGCAAAGGTCTGTCCTCCTTTTCTACCTGCCCAGAAGTTAATTTAGTTGTGAACAGAGTGAATTAGATGTGAAAAATTGAATGGAGAAGAAGGTAATGCTTGATGGTTTGCTTACACATACAAGGATTCTTGTGCTCTGGTTTCCTTGAGAAAATTCCCTTGGTGCCAATTAACCTAACAATTCTCTGTTTGGAAAGAATCATTTTCATTGTGGGTGTTCCTTGAAATTGTATGCCTCATCCCCTGTTATTACAGAGATGTGTGCTGTGCAATTGAGTACCCGCTTCACTTCCATGCCCTGTAGAGATTAGTGCTATACCCCACACACAGTTACAAATAATCCGTTTTCATGTCATCCCGTGCACACAAAGTTTAACTTTGCACAAGTTTTTGAATGTGCAAAAGGCATCTCTGCCTAATAGTAAACCAAATGTTTTGTGTCAAAATTTTATAATTAAAAAAAAAAAAAAAACTCAAGTCAAGAGAGTAGTTTTGGTCACTAAATAGCTTTTTTAGCAAATATATTTTTTTAAGTCTGCTGGCGTCTTCATTTTTCTTTGAAATAATATGAATACATTTTTCCCAGTGTGAGAGAAAGAAAAGGGAACTAGAACACAACGAACTGAGTAAATGCATTATCTTTTTTTATTAAACTGCGTTGTCTATTGGGATTTCTGGAGTTTTTGTTTCATTTTTTTAGCTCAATAAATCAATTAACCCATATTCATTCTAAGATTTAATTTGGTGAATAGAATATATGTGCTTTTCATCAGGGCACACATCTTTTTAAGTCTAAAATCACCACACACAAAGAATTTAATTCTGACAGACATTTGTTCTCAGCATAAATACTTTGGGGCCAATAGGTGCCCCCACTTAATCATGCTTCTTAAAAGAGAATTCCAGAAAACTTGAAGCTCCCAGTGACCCCTGCTAAGGTGAGTTGTCAGTAAATTACTTTTATGATGTGCCCCAGGGAAGCAGGTCTCCTAGAAGCTTCTAGGGAGCTGCCCCCCTCTTGCCTGGCGGGGAATGACCTTTCACTGTATCTAACCTTTGCACTGCTAATTCTAAGTTTCTGGGAGGCAGTTAGCTGCATTGTTGGATATCATATTAAAAGAGACTTCTACGCCCAGAAGACTGTGTTAACCACATTTGTTGTTTGACTTCCAGAGGGAGCATACCAGTAAGCATTTCACTTCTACAATTTAATTTTCCATCTAATGAGTTGAAATAGAAATGAGTTCAAAACAGATCGTAGTTCAATTATGCCTTCAGTGACATTTGGAGAACAGTATAGACAGCTTAATCTCCCTCATTTGGTTAATTTGAATTTATTATGCACTTGAAACTTATAAGAACCAGTGGCCATGAATGAAGATATCGTATCAGAATTTCTTTCACAAAATAGTTGGCATATTTTGTTAGGCTTTTTTTTTTTTGTTATCCTCATTATAAAAAAGATGCTGGGGTGGTTTGGGAGGGTAGCCAACATGGGAATTTAAATTCAGTTGTATGTGTAAAAATGTTATAAAATGATGTTCTTATGTGATTATTAAATCTCCGTTATTTGTCAGGGGAATAGCTTACGTAGACTCTGTAGACCCGGGTTTCTGTTTCAGCTCCATGAATATTAATTTTTCTCTTTGCCATTTGTTTTTACTGATATTCAATGGGCCAGTATTTTAAATACTTTCATGAAGTATTTTCTAGGTCAATTTTATTGTCTGTAAGTATACAATGTGATTAAATGATATATATTTATATATGAACCACTGAATGAAATAGTGCTGAAGATATGCTTTTCCAATACAATTACACACCTAATTTTTGATCAGACAATGTTTAGATATTTGATTGCATAGACTAAATGTGGACCATTCCTATAATTGCTTTTGTTTATGTTCTAGATTGTAAGATAAGCAAGGCCAGGCACTCTGAGCAAAGATCAACAGTACACCTTCATAGACGGAAAAAAGTAATTCAATAATTCTGCAGGGGGGGGAGGAAAGATCAGCAAAAACTTTCCTATAAATGAAAGTTTCTGGCTTGGGGAAGCAAGACAGGTTTTTCAGCGTAGTCTACATGCCATTCAGGAGAATCCCAGAGAATTCTCACTGGACTAGAAGTAATCTTTAAGTGACAACAAAACATTAAGTTGTAGCACTTGGGAGGCAGAGGTAGGAGGATCACAGTGAGTTTGAGGTCAGCCTGGGCTGGAATGAGAACCTACCTCGAAAAAACAAAATAAATAAATAAATAGATAGATAGATAATTAAAAATAAAATAACATTAAATTGACAACATTAATGTTATGAGCTCAGTGTGTTTCCAAGTGTTCAACACAGAATGACCCTCTTGCTTTTTTTGTTTGTTTGCTTTTTGAGATAGGACCTCACTCTAGCCTAGGCTGACCTGGAATTCATTATGTAGTCTCAGGCTGGCCTTGAACTCATAGCGATCCTCCTACCTCTGGGATTAAAGGCGTGTATCACGATGCCCAGACAGTTATTATTTTTTAATCTTTGAATCTGGTAGAGATGACAAGAGGAAGGTAAAAATTTTAAGACCTGGACCAAGAGATCCTTTCATCCCATGAGATGGACCTGGATCCCCGAGCCTGGAATGTGTCTGGGGGAGGGGAGAGGATGGTTTCCCACAGGGCAATCTTAGAAAGAGACAGTAGACAGGAAAAGCAATAAGGAAATGTGAAATTCAAATCTGAAGAGAAATGAAAAAAAGAGAAGCAGAAAATCCATGAGTGAATGATGCATGCTGTCATCAAAGGATAGTCCTAAAGACTACAGACAGAGGAAAGTTCAGATAACGCCATCCAACTGAGAGGGGACTGCATAGACAGAGAAGGGAGGGCCTGTGGCTCAGGAGACTTTGGGGTGGGACTAGAGACCAGGCTGCACATGGAAGTGGAGGCCAGAAATGCAAGAGGCTAGAAAGCATCTGTGGATTCTGGTGTGAAGTATGCATGTGCCACACCACGTGCAGGTCAGAGGACAACAGCGAGTGTCCTCACGTCTCACCTGGTTTGAGACAGGGCTCAATTGCACACATACATCTAGCTGACCCAGAAGCTTTCAGAGATTCTCCTGTGTCTGCCTCTCACCACAGGAGTCTGGGATTATAGATGTGCACTACTGTACCTGGCTTTAAGTTGGATTTGGAGGTGTGAGTGCAGGTCCTCTCTCCTGTATGGCAAGCCATCTCCCCTCAACCCCCTGTGGTTCCTTCTGCAGTGGGCAGCAAAGACAGCATGCCACCCCCAGTACGGGTCTTGTATTGCCCAGCTGGTTCTTAAGGCAAATGTCACTGGAGCTGCTATGACAACCCTACTTCTTTCCTGGGAGGACAATCACAGAAATGAAAAATGAATGTACAGGGAAAAGCTCCAAGGCAAAACAGAAGCTCAGTTCCAATGGGCTTAATGACACAAGAAAGTTTTGGGACTCAGAGGTATGAAGATACAGAAAATCGGTACACACATCAAACATCGACTCATACGAAATCATGAAAATATTTAAAACAATTTTGACATGCATATAATTTTACCATCTATTAAAGGCAAAAGAAAATTTATATACTAATGAGATCGATGTGCTTGTTTACTTTAACCTAAAGAAATAAATATTCAGTTTAGGGAGATGGCTCAGTGGTTAAAGGCATTTGCTTGCAAAGCTTCGCAGGCTGGGTTTAACTCTCCAGTACCCGCATAAAGTCAAAGGCACACAATGATGTTTGTGTTTGCAGGAGGCCCTCATACCCATATTCTCTCTCTCTTCTCTCTCATAAGTAAAATAACAAAAAAACAATGAAAGAAATCTTGATGGATTTGAGGCTGCAGAATATTAAGTATCTTTCATGGTTTTCAACATTGATTGGTATTTTGATTTTTATAATCATCAATTCTGGGAAGGCCACTTTACATAAATACATTGTACAAAATGTATGAAGTATGTTTAGGGCTATTTCAGAAATCACTAGAAGTTGTCCTAATCCCAAGCCAAAATTCATTGAATGATTTTTTTACATAAAACTCAAGTCGGCAATTCGAACAGCAGTTTTAAAAATCAGATGTGCTAATAAAATACAATCCAAACTAATATGCTACTTACATGTTGAGGAGTGATGGTAAGAAAATATTTAAAAATATTAAAAATCTTTGTTCTCTATAATTAAACCACTAGGTTTCTATATGAAAACTCTGTATTTACAGTAAAAACACTGCATTGTATAACATATCACAGTCTCAAATCTGAGCTGAAGTTGAGGTGTGTGAGAGCGTGAACACTGTACATTATGTAGGTTGTGTGTCCAGAACCAAGGCTACAGTGAAGTTGTCCAATGCAACACAAGTGAGCCCTGACAAGACACATTAATTCTGCATTTGAATTGAATGAATTTTTGGCTGGTCTGTTTTCAGAGACTTTTTGCTGTTGGCAATTTTTTTTTGTGAGGCCAAATTCAGATTCAATCCAATAAGAGGTCACGACCTACAGTCCGAACAATGGACATTCCCACTCACTGGACAAATAAGACACTCCTCCTCCTTAGAGCCCTGGGCTCTTGACATTCAGTCCTGCCTTGCTCCCCATGCTTCTCAATGGCCTTTCCTCTAGGACATATGTGAGGGACATTCAGAGGTCAGAAAGCAGGCCACTAATGGGTTCAGTTGGCATACCTGATTAGGTGGTGTTTTCCTGGTGTTCAACAGCACTCATTTCTACATGTTTTGATCTGTCCTGTAGTTCCAAACGCCACATTTACCACACCAATAAAAGTCTATCAGAAAGCATTGCAACAGAGAAAAAAAAATACTGACTTTTCAGTTATAGAAAATGGTTCCTCTCCCAAAACAAAGGTGGCTGAGGCATTGAACACAATATAACTCTACAAGGCAGTCTTTTTATTTGGAAAGGCTTTTGTGAAATTTCTGGTTTTTATTTCCATCCATCAATCACATTTCTTAGTGAGTCACTATAGAATTCGCATCCAAACCTTCAAGAATAACACAAGAATGGAACTGCCTCTAAATAAAATGTTGTATAGGGAACTTGAAGCATCGGTGATAAGTTTTTTTTAGTATCACAATGTAATTTTGGGATATTTTGTTCTCTCTAAGGATGACATTTTCATTTGTAGTCATAATGGTATGATTGATGCGTTGTAGTTTAAAGTGTAACTTATTCATCATTTCTTTACATTATAAAATATGTAAGGAGTTTCTGAATATCCCTGGGCCCATTAGCATGCCGTTACTACATAGCTGATGTGCATATTCAAGTCTGATCATATTCGTTCATTTAAGTGAAAATAAGAGAAAGTTTGAAAAGTATGAATCACGCCTCTTTGTCCAAGATATGTGTATGTTTGAATCTCTAACAATAAGAAAAAACTATTTGAATTAGCATTTATTTTCTCATTGGCAGTCTATCACATTTAAGAAACTTAAGCTAACTATAAAATAAGTACTCAAAAAAAAAATCCAATTTCTTTTACATGCAAATGAAGGTGAGTCTATGTCTTGTATTGTGTATATAGATGATAGATTTTTTCCTTAGTCATTTTTGTATAAAAGCACACCTGTTTTCTCATAATGACTCACTAAAAATATTTATGTGTTCATTATTATCCGTCATATCCATTCCTTCTAAAAATATGATTAATTTGCTCATCCTGGAAGCTGAAGGAACTTGACCTTCAGCTTTATTTCATTACCTTGACTCCTTGCCACCCTGTTCAGTCTGCCTCTTGGTCATGTCAAATGGTGAAGAGATTGCCTCTCTTTAAAACTGTCTTTTCATCCATGGAAGCTCTAGGTGGGATCCAGCCAAAACTTAGTTATCATAGATGGTTGTAAAACCACTTTCTGGTTGAGCAAAAATTGAAAAGATTTCTGGAATTCACCTTAGAGGAATAATCCATTTCCAAAGGTCTATGTGTTGGAATTTATTATCTTTCCTACATTTTATAAATCTATAAGTAGAATATGCTATAAGGTTGCCATTCATTGATTTATTGTTTGTTCTGTTGCATAAAACAACATTCATTCATTCAGCAAATGTTTTCTGGGCATTCCTAGTGGAGGTGTGGAACAAGAGAAAATTCAGCAATTTTGTCTTTATTTGTTGATATAGTAAGATAAATTAACTGTAAACAATTAGATAGAGATGGACAGGATTAGGAAGATAATAAGAAAGCAATGAGGACATTGGATTTATGCTCCTGGATTATTTTAAAAGCAGATTCAAATGTCTCCCCACTTGTCAATTAAAGATAACAAGATTGCCTCATTATTCCCAATATTAACCTGAAAAATACTAATATGCATAAAATTTCCATTTATCTTTAAGAATGGGAATTTCTCATTCATTGAATGTTTAAATTAACTGATAATTTAAAAGATCCATGATATTACTAATTTCATGGAAGTATCATGAAACATATTCAAATAATGTCCTATATTATTTATTTTTTGTTGCAGATATGAAATACTGTAGTGTTCAGGTCATCATTACCAACAGGTTTACTTTCATTCATCAATTTTATAGTAAGTCCTTGTAGACTAGATAAGTTTGAAAACCCCTGAACTTTCAGATTTGTATTGTCAATATGATTAATGGATTATTGATTACTTGGCACAGAGTGTGTTCTGGGAATCACAGTTCCCAGTCAAACATTAATAGCTCTTCAGAAAAAAACATTCTAATTTTCAGCCTATATGAACTAAAGACTATAAATTGTTTCACAATTATTCAGAAGTAGTTTTGTTGGCAAATGAATCTATGCTGAATTTATGAAAAAAGCTTTGCTCTGCAAAAATTTTTAGAGTTGATAATTTTCTAAGATTGCAGCCTCTTGGGTCAGAGCACAGGATTTTTGTGTCCCCTGTGTTGGCCAACTTGTTACAACACCAACTTTTGGAGTCATAGTTGAGAAAGCAAAACTAAGCAGAAATGGTTTCAGGCTTCAAAAAAATACCTGTCTGTACATGCCATGGGCTTTGGTTATAAAATCAAAACTTTTGGAAGTGGAAGAGACTTTGTCATCATTTCACCTAGCTGTTACATTTCATGGAAGGCTGGAGAGATAAAATAACTTCTCTTGTATTGGCTGGCTTTCTATAAAATTAATCTTCATTACCTAACAAACTGAGTTTTGCAGTCAGTCTTCCCAGAATGCCCAGGGTTCTGTGTGATGGTAGTGATGAGAAGTGTGGGGGAGAGGAGAGGTGTCTGAGACTTCATTCCCAGAGAAATGAGGGCTGAGAGCAGGTGGGAGGCAGCAGGTCTGAAGGACTGAGGACCCATCAGGACTTCACCTTCAAGCTAGTGCTACTGAGAGAGAAATTCCAGCCAGAAGGGCAGTATTTGTTCAGATACCATGAGCCAAAGCAAAATAATGTTTTTCCATGAAAACATACGTCTACAGCACCACATTTTACCAACCCAAATACCACCCTAAAAATATGGCTGATGGGGGGTAAGGATACATGGATAATCTCTGTATCTCCCTCTCCATTTTCCTATGAATTTAAAATAGCTCAAAAAAATTAAGTCTGTGGAGGCTGGGGAGTTGGCTCAGTGAGGGAGAGTATTTAATGCAAGCATGGGGACCCACGTTTGCTCCTTGGTACCCAAGTAAATAAGCCATGCATGCCTGTGATCTGAGCCCAGAGGGGACAGAATTGCTGAGGGCTCTATGGCAGATGCCTGAGGTTCAGGTTCAGTGAGAGACTCTGTCTTAAGGAAATAGAGCATGTGTTAAAGAACTTACCAGAGAGGAGTTCAGTATCTATCCTGGTTTGCAACATTAAAAAGTTTTAGTAAGTACTATTTTCTCTTCTTTTTTTTTTTTTGGTGAGATTAAAAAATAGTTTGAATATTTTGTCTGGACTCAAAGAATAAACAATGTCATTAAACTAAAAAGTCTCAGGTGCTAGAGAGATGGCTCGGAGAGGAACACTTCCCGCACAAACACAAGGGCCAGTGAGGGCCTCGCCCTTGTAAATAGCTGGGTGAGACCATACATGTCTGGAACCCCAGTCTTGTGGGCTCACTCCAGAATCAGTGAGAGACTCCGTCTCAAGGAAGCACGTGACTGAGGGATGGCTAGGATGTTCTCCTTTGACCTCTGTATGCATCTGCACACACAAGTGCACACCACACACACACACACACCACTTTAACACACATGCCTAAAACAAAGAAATCCGTGGTTAATGTGCTTCCTGAGCAAGCATGAGCACCTGACGGGGCCCCAAACTGCCCCTAAGTTCAAATCCCTAGAACCCTTTAAACATCTGGGTGTGGCCACATGCAAAGGGAAGCAGAGACCAGGGTCTAACCTGGTTCCAGACAGCAGCCTGATGCACAGAGTTGAGTAAGTACATGGAGTTTGTTTGCAGTGGTAGGAGGCCCTGGTGTGCCCATATCCATGCTCTCTCTCCTTCTTTCTGTCTCTTTTTCTCTCTATCTCTCTCAAAATATAAATAAATAAAAAATAGTCTTTAAAAGTTGAGCTCTGGTTTAAAGCAATGAGGCTAGATCCACTTCCTTTTTGTTTTAAGAATGTCAAAAGTTAACAAACTTTTACTGTGGTTACACGGATTCATTCTTGGAAATTAAGATTATAGTCAAATAACTGAATGTAAGACTCATAATAAATTATGCCAGCTGCTTCCTCATAAGGGTATATCATATAACTTGTGAGACAAAGTAAAACATGCTTAAGACATGCTAGGTGACAATGACTTAGCTCAGGGTTTGATATACTATGGATTGAAACTGTCCCACTGCTTGTCTTCATAAATAAAGTTTTATTGGAACACAGACAAATTGTTTGTGTCCCAACAGCAAAGCCGAGTACTTGCCATAGAGACTAATACCATGGTCCACAAAGCTGTAATACTGTCTGTCCCTTTAAGAAACACTTTACTGACCTGAAATTTGGATGATCAATTAGTGATTCTCAGTACACTCCTCTCTGAACTTATGTCACTGTAAACTGTTTTTTGCATGTCTGTGCATGTAATATGCGTGGTCTGCTGTGTGTGTGGTACATATGTTGTATATGCATGTATGAGTACAATGTATGGACCCCATTCACACAGGAGCAGGAGACCCTTGACTTGAACATGGACCAGAATTACATTAGAAAAGCCAGGGTCATATGTTCATGCTGAATTTTGTCTATTTAAATATTATGAGGTTTCCATAATGGTACCACAACCGATTGTTAAAATAACCTTGATGGTGGCAGTGAAATGATCAAAACCAAAAATGGTTTTTAAATGGAAGAATTTCAGGTAACCTGGGCGGAAAAGCCAGGTGCCTGGGAGAAGCATCTCAGTTACCAAGCCTGCTTTTCCCTCTGACCTCCACAGTACCTGGCATCAAATGCAGGGGGCTGCCGCTGCAGAGATTTCCAGGAAAAGGAAAGAAAGGAAAGGGGAAAAGAAAGGAAAAAGGAAAGGAGAGGAGAAGAGAGGAGAGG